>VKGM01004166.1:4523-17414 GCA_007844875.1 Busseola fusca | reverse complement strand
CAAGTAGTGGCCCAGCTTGGACGCGTCCAATATAACAATGTGTTTCGGATGCTGTTGCGGCTGCGTCGTTTTTACAGGGCTTCATCCCACCATCCAAAAAAAAAACAGCCTCAATCCTGAGCAGAATAAAAGGCAGTCGCAATATCAGGGCTGTGGCGACGGATACCTTCTCCGCCAAGTGTGCGAAGACTTGTTCCGTAGTTTTGGTCTTCGCATGAATTCGTCTTTAGTTTTAAGTTACTAACAATAAGTGCAAAACTGTTTACTAACAATTTATGGATCTCATTGCACGAAATATAATTATTTATTATTATTAATTCAAATTAAGCTGAGAATCAGATTTTTTCAACGTAAAAATTACATAAGACAGCTTCCAAAACTCCCGCTCTTGGCCTCTTCCTAGTGTTTTCGCTGAGGAGAAAAAGTGGCGCCACAAACTCCTCCACAGCACAACGATCTGTTCGGCATGCGAAGCAGTCAACATTATGATACATGAACATCAAATTAAACTATTTGCCATATGTCAGATAGCCACGCCAATATAGAATATATTACTCAAGCAAATAAAAATAAGATAATAAAAATAATTAATGAAAATAAAATTTTACACCTAAATAAAAACCTCCAGCCATAAAGAGAGGGTCAGGGTGACAACTTACATAATCGCATTTTAATGGCGATTAAGTGACTAGCACTATTGAAAAAGTTAGAAATATGTTTGAAGTTGTACCGTAAACTGAACTTTATTGTGTAGGAATTAAAGTTATTTTTCCATAAACTCATATTTGTTTACACTTTTGGCGAAAACGTCGCAATATTATTTTAGAAGCCCTGTGTAATAAAGTAACTTCAATGTTATTTGATGACAAATGATGATGAGCGATTGCCTCTGATCACCACAGCCCAGTGAGTAACACGATTCCCCTTGGGACTAGTAGTCAGACTTTTGAGCTTCTGATTACCACGACTATCAAAGATGTCAGAATGACAGCCGTAACCAACGGTAGCCTAGTACACACAGAGAAACACTGTCTCGAAACTTGTTTCGAGACCGATGCGAGACTTGTCTCGCAACATTGTCTAGAGACCAAGTTCTTGTCTCGTCTCGCGTACACACCGAATTTTGTGTTTACTGTTTAGTCTCAGCTGATAAAAGATGGAGGACGTTGCTCACTGCGGTATCAGTGCCTGTCTGGCTATAATTTTTGTAATCCATGTGAGAAATATTCCAGAGGCAATCGAAACTATGTAAGTCCTCTATTAAAGATAACATTTGCAGACAAAAAAAAAACTTAACACGAACAGAAAGATTCGAGGGTAGTCGATAAGTAATCAAAAAAAAAGATGGCGTACAAAAGGATGGCGGCAAAATAACAAAGAAGGTGGGATAAAAAACCTTCCGAATCCTTCCTTCCGCTCTTCTTGTCTCATGTCTCGTTCCAAGAAACGTCCACACCGGGAAATTGTTTCGCAACATTGTCTCCGGTTTCCTATTTTGATCGGGAGACCTGAAACAAGCGACATTTGGTCTCGCAACCGATTTTGCAACCAGTATTTGTCTAGAGACATGTTTCTGAAACAAGCTGAGACTATGTCTATAGACCATGTTTCGAGACAAATGTTTCTCTGTTTGTACTAGGCATAACGTGCTTTCCGAAGCGAGGTAGTTTAAATTTCAAAAATCGACCGAATTAATGACACTTGTCTTGCCTGCCAGTATCTCGAAGTCTTTACACAGCGTTCCTCGTAAATGCCACCAACATAAACGCTCCCTCTTCAAGACCCTAAGCACCCAATATTAAGGAATGACGCAGCACATCAGACTTCCTCTTACGCTGCGATTTTCTGTCGTAACGTGAGCTCGTGCCCTTACTTTTTAGTGAAGACTTATTTATAAGATTACCGTGACATGATGAGATTGTTTGGTACTTATTGTGGAACGTTTTTGTGCAAATTGAGGGGTTCGTTTCTCAGAGATTGTGTTGTTGTAAAATTTCAGACAATTTGCCGTAAAAGATGAATGCAGGGTGATTCGGAAATGTGTGGTCATGATTGGGTGTGGTACAGGCCATCAAACTGAACACTTTACCCATGGGACCAACATTGTCATCACAAAATCGTCAGTTGTCCCGTACGTAACTTCAAGACCTACTCGACCCATGGTATGGTATACCTACCTGATTATTATGATGAAAGATGGGTCGCAGTTAACAGTGTCACACAAAAGCGTGGTAACTATGGTTTGACAAGGTCAGAGTTAAAGCTTCCCCATACATACGTATCTAGAGAGACAAGCTCATTCAACAACTGGCTCGATTTGCTTCCTTGCTTGTTCGTTCCTCAATCCATCTATTGGTGTTTCAGATAAGCAGCAGCCTAATTGCGTAACACATTTTCGGCAAATGATTGAGACTAGTTGGTATCGTTTGGACCGCAAACTGCGTTCATTGCGTTATTTACGTGTTGTGCAGATAAATTTTTCGAACTTATGAAGCAATGGTTTAGAAATTTGCTTCAAAAGGATGCAGACTCCGATTAATAGTGTGTTACGTTGTGAAGGTTCATTGGACACATTGAAAACACCATTCGGGTAGTTGAAAAGTGTTCCGAGGCAGGTCCGGAAGTTTTCGGAGACCAGTATTCTATGAATACTAACTGCAAAGCCCCAGAACTTTGAAACTAAATAAACTCCGGTGTACATGTAAACGAGAATTCTAAGTTTTGTCAACCGAAGTGACGCATCCCGGAATATTTAGCGGAATTTGCAAAATTTTGCAATTCTAATAACTAGCTAGTTGACGATTCAAATCCTGTGTGTATTATGCAACGGATAGTGTTGAACGCAGTTCCGGTATCCCGGCATATATACAAGCTTTTAAATAACTTGCAATGTATGTGATTAGTGAATTTTAGGATGAGTCGTTAAAGTTAATACAAAATTTGGCGGTACAAAAGTGACGTTTATCGGAATCTGCATCATTTTGAAGCAAATTTCTAAACCATTGCTTCATAAGTTCGAAAAATTTGCCTGCCCAACACGTAAATAACGCAATGAATGCAGTTGGCGGTCCAAACGATACCAACTAGTCTTAATCATTTGCCGAAAATGTGTTACGAAATCAGGCTGCAGTTTTTTGTATTACCACAACAGCTTTATGTGACTTTATGTAAGTCGTTTATACGTGCTTAATACCTAAAATTGCGTCATTATGTAATCGATATTGATATTGTTTTCGCTCTGGTTGCCCTGAAAATGAAAAAAGATAACATGTTGCAATCAGTTTTTATCCGAATGGATTGACGCATCATCTATCGAACAGATATTACTGGAATAGATGGATTTATGTCGACCTTTCAAAACTAAACAAAAATGATACCGAATTCAAACTACTGCACATGACTAGAGATAGACGCGCTCATTAACTATGACAGTGACAATCGGTACAAAATCCCGTGCAACCATAAATTCTGCGATTCCTATCATTTCAATCCCGGGATTCATTTTAATATTCCCAACACTATTTAGTATTTATGTAACAGAATTGTTTTGTTTACGTCATACGTTGCTCTTTGGATTTTAAATGACTTTTTGACGTAGAATAATGTCAAATATGCTAGCGTATGCGGGATTTATTATGTTGTTAAAATGGCAGTACATTTTAATGGTATTTGGACAATAATATCAGTCAGTGGTGATGTCTGGGATTAAAGAATAGTGGCGATGTTTTAACTGTAATTTCAGGCGGGATAATAAGCTTTTTCATGGAAAAGTAATAATAGTCTAACTGTGTTGGAATTTCTCGCCGTTGCGATACTCCAGAGTTATTGTAGGTTGTAAATGATTAACACCAAACCAATGGTACTTTTAAATGTTTATTTGTAAATAGAGTTTTTAATGTATGTTTAGTTAAGCCGCACTTATTTATTATTGACACTTTACCGCGTGACTTAGGTATAGTTACGATTAATTAAAATTATAGAGTTCATTTTTAAGTGTATAGATGGTGTTAGAAACACCACGCTGCGCTCCATAACTCAGTAGCGTAGATGTTGGAGAAAAAACAGCCAGGCTGAAGTGGGAGTGGCCTGGACCCGTCCAAAAATGTAACTTGGTAAGTATTTAAATGTAATAAACGAAAATAATATGTATTGTATTTTTAAGGCTAATTAAAGATACAAGTTGGTAGCTGACTGCAGGCAACAGCAGCAGGCGACGAGGCACTGGTTTCTATGTATTTCCGTGAGATACGTAACAGAGGACGAGTCGCTAGGCTACGAACGATATTTCATAGTTTTACAAGTGTCATACCTACGTTTTACAATCAGTATTGCTTAAGCCAGCGTTTTTCAAGGTGTGGGTCGTGACCCGTAGGAGGTCGCCAAGCCTCAATGAGGGGGTCGCCGTTTCTTTAAACTATAGCCCTGTGATTTCAAAACGTGAACTAAAGTTAGACCTGCACCCTAATTGCGTAACACAATATTAATGTCAATCTGCATCATTTTGAAGCATATTGCTAAACAATTGCTTCATAAATTCGAAAAATTTGTCTGCACAACACGTAAATAACGCAATGAATGCAGATTGCGGTCCAAACGATACCTATTAGTCTTAATCATTTGCCAAAAATGTGTTACGCAATTAGGCCGCTGGTTTACAAGTGATGCTGTCACTTTTATTTTCTTAATGAAAGACAGAAATAGCATAAATTTTAAACCAGGTCTAACTTTAGTCCACGTTTTGGAATAAGAGGGTAGGAGTTTCCAAATTTTTTTTTTTTTTTTATTCTTTTTTAATTTAGGGACATTTGCAATCGCAATGCGTATGTCAGTCCCATCGTACCCTAATAACATATATTGCTCATATTCGGGCCATGAACCTAAACAGACTCTTCGCATCATCGCTATTTGGTTGAGCCAGGATTTTATGATATGTGCCTATTTCGAGTCTGTTCAACCTCAAGACCCTAAACAAATTGTTTCTTTCCGACTCGTACCGGACACAGTCCATCAATAAATGGTGTAAGTCTTCTACAACTCCACACTCCACACAGTTAGGCGAGGTCGTTTTTCTCATCATAAAAGCAAACTTATTACATGGAATGTGTCCAGATCTGAGTCTATGAGCCGTAACAACTAATTTTCTACTTAAACTACTATTAATAAACCAGGGCACACGAAAAGGCTGACTCTGCATGGTTTTATACCAAATCCCCTTGTCTAATGAACGCTTGTCAAAATATTCATTCCAATCATCATAACACTTTTTTTTAAATTTAGGTAAAACCTCAGAATAATCCAGAATAATATTAGTTTCTTTCCCATTTTTAGCTGCATATTTTGCCAGCATGTCAGCCCTTTCATTGCCCTCTAATCCAATATGCGATGGAACCCATTGCAATCTCAATGTAACACCTTTATGCAATAGTTCATCTATCTTAGATAGAATGACATAAGCTAGCGATACACCTCTGAGGCCAGAGGCGCATCGAGCTAAATGTTGTAAGGAACTTTTGCTGTCTGTGCAAATAACAATATTCTTATGTTGACTACTGGTACAGAACGTAAGTGCTTCAGAGATTGCAATAAGCTCCAACGTCATTATGGACGCTTTCTTATCTATTTTAAAGCAACTACTTTGACAATTTATTGGTTCGGTAGACACATAAAAGGCTGCTCCACGACCTTCTATACTCTTTGACCCATCTGTAAATATTCTAAGCCATTCATTGTACTTCAAATGCAACTCTTTAATAACTTCAAATTTTAATAAATCACTATTATAGCTTTGTTTAGGTAATTTCACTACATCTAGGTCCCATATAATTACTTCTTGAATATTAATGTTGGTCATCCATGTCCTCAGAGTAAACATCAGCAAGGGATGTGATGATGCTACATGATCCACTTTCACTTCATTATATAAAGAAATCAGTAGAGGAATATTTTTATTTCTCCAATAACTATTCCGTCGAAGATCGTGAAGCTCACCTAACAAATTATTGGTAATATTATTTTCTATCGACTTAGATTTTAAGCAAAACTTATAACCTAAATATTTTCTCCGTAAATACAGCGGAATTACACAGAGCTCACTTTCCATAACGTGTATAGGTGTAGTCTTGATAAAACCTCCTATTACTCTCAAAGCCTGGTTTTGAATTTTATTTAGTTTATCTAGGTGACACTTTGCACTCACATCATATAAGAAGCTACTATAGTCTATGCGACTTCTGATCACTGCTATGTAAATATGTCTCAAATGTTTAGGATGCAGGCCCCATGCAGTGCCAGCCAGGACTTTGAGTAAACTTAGGCTCTTTTGTACTTTTTCAGCTATTGTATTGATGTGTTTACTCCAACGCAATGACCTGTCCAACCACACTCCCAAATACTTGTAATTATCTACTAACTGTAAACTATGTCCATTTATGTATAAATCTATTTCCAATTTTCTAAACCCCCTCGTGAAAATACATACTTTAGACTTAGTTGCCGATAATTGTAGACCCATATCATCCAAAATATTACAAAATGTATTTAATGCTACTTGAAATTCATGTTCACTTTGACTAAGATTTCTAGAAGAGCAATACAAAACAAAATCATCCGCGTATTGACACATAGCCACATTTTTTATTTTATGGAAACAAGTCATTGTGACCACATTAAAAAGAAGGGGAGAAATCGGGTCTCCTTGTGCCAAACCTCTATCAGTATGTCTTATAAAATAATTATGCTGATCAGTCTCATCTTTCATCATAAGGTGCCTTTCACTTAAGAAGCTGGATAGGTATTGACATATTTTTTGCCCAACTCCTATTTCATCTAGATTATTAATCAGTACGTCTACTAATACATTATTATAAGCGTTTGAAATATCTAAAAAACAAGCTATAGTTGGAATTTTATACGAAAATCCTACATAAATCTGGCTTACTAATTTAACTAAACAATCCTGACATGACTGCCCTCTTCTAAATCCGGACGTGTATGGAGATAACAATTTATTTTTCTCTATGTACCATTCAAGTCGTTTCGTCAACATTGAGTGGAAAATTTTACATACACAAGATATTAACGAAATTGGCCGTAGTTTAAGACCGTTACCGTTATTAGGGCCGTTTTTAGGAATGGGCATCACCAGTATGTCGCGCCACTGATTTGGAATATCCCCCGTATTAAATATATTATTATATAATTTTAATAGGTACAGCCGACTGACAGGTGAAAGATGAAAGATAAGTGAATACGTTATACCATCGTTGCCAGGTGCTGTGTCTTTTCGCTTAAAGCAATGAGTCATTTCTTGTACAGTGAAACTGTGATCTAATTCTGTATTATTTGATTTAAAACTATGATAGGGCTGTCGACACGTATAATCGGGAGCAAGATTAGACAGTAGATTGAGTTTTTGTTCATTGGAAACATATGATCGTGAAGAATGAATTCCCTTAACCCAGCCCATACGTTTCCACATATCGGAGCTAGATGTTTGTTCATCAATGCTGCTACAATATGTTTGCCAATCATTTGTTCTAGACTGCTGTATGGCCGTTTTCGCGGTCTTTGTTATTCGTTCAAGGATGGTTAGATTATTGGGTGTAGGGTTGTTTCTAAAATTTTTCAAGGCCAGTCTTCGTTGTGCAACAAAATGAGAAAGCTTTGGGGTCCAATAAGGCTTGGGTCGAAATCCGTTACTTGGTTTATCGCATAGCTTTATCAGGGGTATGAATTGATTTGCGGCTTTCTCCACCTGCTTAATAAAGTGGTCATACATGGATTGTACAGTGACAGATTCAACAGGTTGGAGCAAATAGTTCTCTAAACACTTAGTATACTCTAACCATTTTGCTACCTTAAAATTCCGTTTTTTGGTATTATAAACTAAGTGTGCTTTACTACTGTATTTATATGAGATCTTAACAAACAAATGATCACTCCCTAAACATTCATTCATAACATTCCAATTTAATAAATGCGACAAGTCGGTAGAAACAAATGTCACATCTGGAGAACTTCGTTGTATAATACTATCGACAGAGCTCATTCTTGTTACGCTACCGTCATTAAGAGAAATGAAGCCATTATCTAACGCGGAGTCATAGATTTGTATACCTCTCGCGTCAGCTTTACACGACCAAGTAGCGTGATGGCCGTTAAAATCTCCTGCTACAATACATTTGCTGGGAACTAATGAGAACACTTGTTCCCAATCGGATATACTTGTACGTACCGATGACGGACAGTATATCAGTACGATGTCTTTAATTTGGTTACAGTTCAAAAGTTTAATTGACATTATTTCTATTCCCGAATTATTAATATTAACAGAATTTGGTTGTACTTTAATCGACTTATGTGTAATTATAGCTATTCCTCCATATCCGTCTATCCTGTCATTTCTAAAGATGTTATAGCCACTTATGTTTATGTGTGATTCCGGTTCTAACCATGTTTCGGATATCAACGCAATATGTATTTTATCTTGTTGCAATAGGAGTTCAAATTCATTACGTTTAGGTCGCAAGCTTCGTGCATTCCACTGTAATATATTAAGTGAAACCATATTATTAGATTTATTAGCCATTATTAAACATAGATATAAATTTCCATAGATCATCACCACTAAGAACCTTGAACAACCACTGCCCACATATTTCTATAAACAAATTAACTAGTTGTTTAATTTTAGCGAACCAATTACCCTCAGATAAACATACTTCTCTGATTCTTTTATAAATACTGTACATGCTAAAAGTTTTTTTAAATTCCTCAGAACCAGGGTTCTTTTCCTTCTCCAGATTTGCGGCTTGTGGCCAACTACTTTCTTCCGAATGTCTTTCTTGCTGTCGTGGATGTGGTGTTGTCGTGTTTGCCTCTTGAATCACTCCTTCCCGTTGTTTATTTTGAAGTACCCTCTTTTTTTGAGTATATTTGTTTTTATGTGGATCTTCTGTCTCCATCTGATTGACTTCTCTTTCATTATGAACGAGAGCCTCTGTGACAAGTACATTCCGGTACGATGTCTCAGGCCTATCTTGCGCTGACTCATCTCGCAAGTTGACTACCGATTGTTGAGTGTTCTTTTGTATATAGTTATGGTGTCTTTCATAGTTTAATTTTTGTGTTTCTATGTTTCTCAAATAAAATTCAAGTCCCTTCCGATAATTACAGTTATTCTCCATCATTATGTTTCTAATTTCCTTTTCTTTTAAAAAAACTGGACATTTTTTGAATAAAGCCATATGTGGTCCTTTACAATTTACACAAATGTATTTTTCGGTCTCACAATTTGGGTGATAATTACCACATTTGGGACATACTTGTTTCTTGATTGGACACGACTTTGACAGATGACCAAATCTCCAACATACAGAACATTGGGATACTGGGAAAGTGTAAGGTTCCACTTTAAATCTACAGCCGTAACCAAATACGAACGGTGGTAAAATGTTACCCTTAAAGCAAATTCTGATTGTTTCTGAAGCTACCCATTCTCCATTATCAGATTGTCTTCTTAGTCTTCTTACTGATATGACGTCGTACTCACATGTAACGTTCTCTAAAATTTCTTTCTCTTCCATTTCTAAATCCACTTGTTTAAGGATTCCGTAACAAAGGTTAGCCTCGTCAGTCATCTGTACTCTGTATCCTAGATCCGTCAGCTTTTCACAACTTAGTAACTTCGATGCATCTTCCTTGTTATTAAAGTAAATTAAGACCTTAAACGCATTTTTATATACGATTCTCGATACATTGTCAATATTTTGTGAACGTAAAAGTTTTGCCATCCCAAATTGTTTTGGTAATATTTCTTTTCCTGTGACTGATACGATTACCTTAGACTTTCCGGCCTCACCGTTACTCTCATAACTTTTGTCACCATTTGAATTTTTTCGATTAGCTTTTTTATTTCCCCTTCTTATTGTCACAAATCCGTCTTCTTCTATTATCTCTTCGTCATCCTGTCTACCTCTCTTCTCTGTAAGTCGTTGCTCTTTTCTCTTATTCGTCTCCACAGTTAAAGTTCTATCGAGTTGTTGTTCACCATTTTCATTCGTGCTCCTCTCACTAGTCGAAATACTATTAAGTTGTTGTTCACATTCAATTACTGGCTCCTCTTCCATTATTTCACCGCCACTAGAGGCAAAATTGTCATCAAATTCATCCATTATTTATTATATCACTGAACATTGTAATGCACATGAATATACGGTAACAACGCGATAGTAAAATGCGGTCCAAGCGTACGTGCATGCGCTTTGACTGCTCACGCGAACTCCCTACTAGCAATATTGAAAAGTTTTAATTAAAAATGTTTGAAGTTGTAGCGTAAACTGAACTTTATTGTGCAGGAATTAAGATTTTTTATTCTTAATTCATATTTTTACACTTTGGCAAATAAATCGCGAACGCAGGATAGGTAAATCTAGTTTTAAGGTACCAATACCGTGCGCAAAATACGCGCATTGTCGTGGATTCATCACTAGGATTATACTGGATACAATAAGTAGCGATCTGTCTTAACAGCAAATAGATTTGTGGCGAACCAAACTAGTTGTTTAAGGTTCCCACTGGAGATGTGTAAAAACAACACTACACTAGCTAGAGGTGATGTCTATGACAGACAATTAGTATTTTTGGGTTCGGCTGTTAGGCAACATCTTTCTCCGGTATCAATGAACAAAACCTATAGAAACCTAAAAGAGATTTTCTACGGAAACAATGATCATTACTTTCGAATGTTTCATACATTAATGTTATACCTACCTAGTTATTATAAAGCGAGCTCCACAACCCGTGACAACCCCTCTTTATGTTATTATTTTCGCTAATCTTCGGTCCGCTGCACTCGACGAGACAAGATCTCACTCAGACAGTATGCCGCTAATTTTTAGATGGAATATGAAAACAATTTGTGGGAGTAACGAACTTAAAGAATGATCTCGAACACAGAATAGATAATTAATCTGTTCTGTGATCTCGAACGTTACTTACGTGATGTGTGTTACTTACGTTGAAGGACATTGCGTTATCCGTTGTTCTGTAACGTGTGATGTAGATAACAAAAGAAAAGATAAAATTACTGATAGTGAGATTACAAAATAAAATAAATCGGGTGAAGCCCATATTACATCAAATCAAATTTGTTACTTACAGAATATCATCATCTGCCTAGCCATGTCCCTAATATGTTGGGGTCGGCTTACAGTCTAACCAGATTCAGCTGAATACCAGTATTTTACATGGAGCGACTGCCGTTAAGCAAAATTACTTACAAAATATATCAGAATGAAACCAAATGTCACTGCGTTTAAAAGAAAACGAATAAGTAGGTATAAATTGTAAAGGTCATAGGATTCTTATTTCATAATATTAAGACCAGGAAAAGGGATCAAGGTTTCCCATGAGGAATCAATAAAACAACGGAAAAAATAACCTGATTTCGGCACGGTTGAGGACAGTTCTATCTTCTGGAATGAACTAATAAAAATCATCAATTAATTGCTTTGTGGAAGTAATTAAAACCAAATTATTTTTCCACTTTTATTTTCTTATAAGGATTGTAAACCTCTTCGGAAGGTCCACCATAGTATCTATCATACCTTTCTTGTCTGACTCCTGAACTGTGACTATCATAGTTTGCATCTATGTTTGATTTATCATGTCTGTTATTTTTACTCCCTCGTTTCCTATCTGCCTTCTCTTTCCCATACTTCGTATCACCTCTTGTTACACTGTCTTCTCTTTCTTGCTTAATGTGAATTCTTTCACTAAGTCTCTCGTCGCGTCTTTCTCTGCTTCTTTCCTTCAATCTCTCTCTGTCTCTTCTTCTTTCATTTTTGTCCCTATGTCTGTGAGCTTTCTCTTTGTCTCTTTCATCATTGTGTCTTCTTTCCCTGGACGTATGTCTGTAATAGTTATTCAGTTCGTCGTCTAGCACCGGTTCTCTCTTCATCTGACACTCAGGATCATGGTATTTATGTCCATGACTTGTTTTTGATCTTTTATCGGACCTATATTCGTTGTCTGTACGATTTTCATGTCTTCCGGTTTCTTCATAATAGTGTCGTCTTTCCCTGATCTCGTCATCATGTTTTCTCTTCCTAAAATGTTCTCCGTACTTTTGAGTTCTTTCGAGATTGTCGCCGTATCTTCTCTCTCCAGATCTGTCATCACATCCACTTCTGTCATTACCCCTATCACGTGCATCCCTACTTTCGGATTCATGTCTATATGCTCTATCTGATCTTTCTTTACAATAATCTCTATTTCTATCTGGAGAAGATTCTCCAGATTCTCTTTCAATTTTAATTGGCTTGGGAACAATTTTTCCATCATGTCTACTTCGATATTCATTGGGTACTGGTCTAGAATAGTTCCTTTCGTTGTGCGTGTTTTTTTGATTAGTGTCCTTATTATCTAGGGATTCCTTTGATTCACTCTCGCTTTTAACATCATTGTAGTGCTCCATCTGTTAAAACAATATATTTAAATTAATCATAACAACACTAGTTTATAACATTATAAAAAAAAACCGGCCAAGAGCGTGTCGGGCCACGCTCAGTGTAGGGTTCCGTAGTTTCCCGTCCGTCACAATAAGTTTCCCCACTTAACGAGTACCTGGATGCGGAGCTTAGCTCAGAATTTTTTTTTTTTCAGTTGTCGTTGTGTTTTACCCAAAATTTTGAATTCAGCTTTTTATTTTAGACTTTAAGTGTTGAAAACGAGCTCCCAATAAAAGTTTTTATAACAAAACCAAGGGGTAATACGATACCCCTTGGTAAGACTGATGGTCAGACTTTCGGGCTTCTGACGACCCGTAACGACTGTCAGAGATCTACAAATGACAGCCGGGACCAACGGCTTAACGTGCTTTCCGAGGCACGG
>VKGM01004144.1:1975-11986 GCA_007844875.1 Busseola fusca | reverse complement strand
TGGAGTTTCTTGCCCGTTCTTCTCCATAGAGACCTACGCTTTGGAATGGGCGACTAGCTTCATCTTACTGACTGACCGGGTCGGTCAGTCAGTGACAATTCAATTTTACAATTCAAAAGTACCTGTAATTGGTTTATTTGAAATAAATGCTTTGATTTTGATTTTTTGATACTCATTTCATAAAACTGTCAAAAAATGACAGCTGTGATTTGAATATACGGACAAATGAAGTTAGATTAACAATTATTTTCCCTAACTTTACAAGCATGGCTATATTTTTTTATAATAGTACTTTTTTATTCAACAGCATTCCTCTGGACTGGTTTGTAAACGAGATGCTGAACAATCCAGATTTCGCGCGATCTGTGGTTCGCAAGTTCATCGACCTCAATCAGGTAACACTTTATCATCCTCTAGCTCTTGATCATCTTCGCTAGAATACTGTACTGACAGTATTGATGACGACAAGATGTGACAAAAGGACAAGTGTCCTTGTGTCACATCTTGTCGTCATCGAAATGGGCTGAAATCCAATCGCTTGCACTGATGCTGCGTTTGACGACAGGCTCGAATACAGGGGAAGCAACGGGTGTAGTAGCTCCCAACGGGTGTAGTAGCTCATAACGGGTGTACTAGCTCCCAACGGGTGTAGTAGCTCCCAACGGATGTAGTAGCCCCCAACGCGTGTAGTAGCTACGACCAAAATGAGTTTAAATTGAATATTATAACCTGTATTTTTACTTTGTAACTATACAGCATATTACTAAGATATCTAAGTCATAGTCGTCCTCGAACATTTTTCTCTTTTTGTTGCTTACCTATTTGTAATGTAAGGGAAAAGCGGAGCGCTCAAATTCTTAATTCAAATATACATAGTTTCAATGAGCAAATCTTAAAACAAATGAACTTAGTTGTACACAATATGTTTTCAAAGAAATACCTTTAACCTTCAGATGGAAATAAGCTAAATCCATTTGCATGATACTCCCACCTACACTGAGAACAGCTTCTTTTCTGACAACTCAACAGTACACAAAGCACGTTTCGAAATCCACACAATGGAAATAATGTAGTACTGTTGAAAGGCACACACGCAGCCTAGGCTAGATCATGAATGTTTTCAATGTTACCCGAATATACATACAAGAAATGAAAAAAAAAAGCTCCATCTAATCACGAACAAATTAAAAAGCTAAGCTATTATATCTCATCACGAACAAATTAAAAAGCTAAGCTATTATATTACTATTATATATATTAAAAAGCTAAATAAGCAAATGCTATTATAGTGTCAACTAATATTTAATAAGAAAAATTTTTAATTATTATTATTTTTTTTTTATCTCTCTTGCTGTGCCCGACAAGGTCCATGTACTAACATGGACCCTGTCGGGTAAAAGAAACTATTCTTTTAGCAAATATTTACCACCTAAGTTGGCATTGTGGAAAGCAACAAAGAACTGAGTATTGAAATTATTGCTACTGACCATGGTTTTTTTTTTTTTGGGGGTTGGGCCCGCTCTGGGCGGAGCGGAAGGGCGTGTCAGACTTTTACTGACTAAAACCCACCCCTGTTCCTTCACCTGCCTATGCGCCCCAGGGACCCCGGTTACTCTTTGATACGCTCCACGGCCCTGGGGCAGATACTTTTATAGGTGCTGCATACGTCATGGGTATATCTCATAATGTATTTCACAGGACCACTAGCTGAAGTAAACGTGCCGATAGATCGAATCTCGCGCTTGCCGAAGGGATTCGCCACAGTTACCTTCGTGATGCCTGAACACGCTGTGAAAGCGTATACTGAACTCGATGGCACCGCCTTCTGCGGCAGAATGCTCCATTTGTTACCGGCCAAAACTGAGAAGCTGGAAAATGATGACGACGACGGTACGTATTCACTTTATCTTAATATATGTAAACTAGCTGCGCCCTGTGGTTTCACTCAAGTAGGTTTTGGTCCCGTGGGAATATCTGGATAAAAAGTATCCTGTGTTATTCCTGGTATGGATAAATTATCTGTGTGCCAAATTTCATCCAAATCCATTCAGTAGTTTTTGCGTGAAAGAGTAACAAACATCCATCCATCCGTATGGATGAAATGGGACTACCTCGCAAACTTTCACATTTATAATATTAGTAGGATATCAATATTATTTCATCAATGTCATCAATATTTATTTTCGATACTAACTTCACTCAATTGTTTTGCCTTCTCTGAACCTTTTCACTAACACTTGAATTTTATGGTATGGTATTAAAGTTCAAATTGACTTTTAAGTATGATTACGAATCCTTTGTATCGGAGAATAGAAAAGTGTTGTTTTCAGGCAACTTTTAAAATTTTTCTCCCCGTAAGAACCATCCCCGTACTTCAAGGAATATTCTAAAAAAGAATTAGAGAAATCGGTTTAGCCGTTCTCGAGATTTGCGCTTAGCATGAAATTTGGCGATTCATTTTTATATTATAGATTACGTGTCACGTTGTTTGGTCAAAGATGGACTCCTAAACTACTTAACCGGCTTTAATCAAATTTGTACACCGTATGCAGTTTGATCCAACTTAAAAGATAGGATAGCTTACATCTCTTTTTGTTTCTTTTTTTTGTGGCAAAACATCGCTTGCCCGGTCAGCTAGTATATACTATATTAATCTTCTGTATGTCTCCATTCCTCCTTAACGGCTGAACCGATAATGATGTAATTTTTTGTGTGATTGAGTGGATCCTTAGAAGGTTTAGACTCGCAATTGGACTAAGTAGCTGCGTTCGAGCAGGACAACGTCTGTCGGGTCCGCTAGTTACTGATATAATATGATAGAACATAATTACAAAAGGCGGTCTTATCACTTACATATGCAATTTTATATACGACCACACTATTTGTCTGGATATTTACGATACCATCATTTTTTCACTCCTTCGAATACAATTCAACTAATTATTTCAAACATAGTCTATCTATAGGTAAATAAAGGGTGGCAGGGACATGAACTCAGCACATCATTCTAGAAAGTGATTCGTCACTTACAAAAACAAAAAATCTGCTGTTTCATAGAAAAGTGCTACGCGGTCAAAATGTATGGAAAAGCAAGTTTTTTTTAAATAAACGACAACACATTTCGTCTCTGGGTTTCAGAAGCATGTACTAAATTCATGATAACAGCCGTGCGCTACAGTGATTCATCAAAAAATCCTATCATTAAGAAAATATTTTATAGTAAGTGCTTGGTTTGCCTACACATGCCATTTCCGTTATCGACGTGAGAGAGTAAAGTAATAAATATTCCGTTCATACCTATATATGTTTATGATAGCCATCGTTCGCCGAGATGAACTCGGCCAACGATGGCTCATGTAATTCGTACGCCAAATCCGTCCAGCCGATTAAAGAAGTGATACCCTTACCAACGACCAGCATTAACTTTTATTCCGGGATTCGTAGTATTTTTGCCACCATGCAGTGTTTCTGTGTTCCGGTTTAAGCTATGTACAAACGACAGTACATCAAGCTACTACCTTCTCTCTAATTTCTTTATTAGATTTTCAACTTTATTGCTAAATCATTAAGGCTCAAGGTTGATTGGGAATATTTGACAGTTTCCGGTAGCGACCTGCTGGCGTCCGTACATGAGATATTTCAGCTTTCTTACTGAGATGGAAACGCATCTACAATGCTTCTGATGTTGCAGTCCATAGGCGTCCACTTGACGTACCGGGTGGGCCTGCGTATTTGTAATCCAATAAAATAAATAAATTATTGAAAAAGGTGAAATCTTGGGAAAAAAGGGAAATCAACTATTAGATTCAACCTAGAAATGAAAATTACCATTGCAGACGGTCTAACATTCAAAGAGAAGAAAGCAAAGAAGCTGAAAGCGCAAGCGAAGTCCTCCCACAACTGGAACGTGTTGTTCCTGGGCACCAACGCGGTCGCCGACGTCATCGCGTCTACGTATAACACCACGAAGGAAGAGCTGCTCAATGATAATAATAAAAGTAAGTGCAACTTTATGATTGGGTACTGCATTGTACTATTTTAAAAATACATAACATCACATCTTTTGCACAATGCTTAAAATTATGTCTTAGTTATGTTACACTTATGGGTGATAATGTTCTATGTTGATGTAGCTAAAAGTAAAAATCATCTGGTTTACTCGTACGTTCAATTTTTATGCTGATAAAAACTAAATATTCTTTTTAATGGAACAGATACAAGCGCTGCTGTGAGGCTGGCTCTCGGTGAAACGCAGCTAGTTGCCGAAACTAAAAGTTTCCTTGAGGAAAACGGAGTATATTTAGATGCATTTAATAAAGTGAGTGATACTTATTAGTAAAAAACGTGTTCTTGACTAGCAAAAAAATCATTTAATCACAATCTTAAATTCAAAATTTCTTACAGCCTGCAACAAAGAGATCAAAGACATGCATAGTCGTCAAAAATTTGCCAGCGAACACGGAGAAAGAAGAAATAAAGACACTGTTTGCAAAACACGGCCAAATAGCGAGATTCTTAATGCCACAACATGGAATAACTGCTCTTGTTGACTTTATTGAACCATTCGAAGCCAAAAAAGCATTTACTAAATTGGCATATTCGCAATTCAAAAGTGCGCCACTGTACTTAGAATGGGCACCGGAAAATGTATTTGTAATATCTACTAAGAGAAATGAATCGGATAAGATTACAATTGAAGAAGAATCAAACGTAATTGTAAATAAAATTGAACCGAAGATATCTGTTGTAACTCGTGAACCTGAGGACAACAAGGAAGATGTCAAAGAAGCCGATGATGCAGAGCTGGAGGATCCCGAAAACGATACGACATTATTTGTTAAAAATCTTAATTTCAAAACAACTGAAGCTAGTCTTAAATCGGTTCGTAAATACGTGAACTCGGGATTTATTATATTATCTTTCTATCAGCACAATAATCTAATAATTGTTTTTGTTACAGCATTTCTCTGCAGCTGGAAAAGTACACAGTGTATCAATTGCAAGAAAAAAAGACCCGAAAAATCCTGGTCAACTACTTTCAATGGGTTACGGCTTTGTGCAATATTATAAGAAGGAACATGCCAACGAAGCTCTCAAGAATCTTCAAGTTACTACCCTTGATGGAAAATCATTAGAATTAAAAAGATCGGAAAGAGGAAATACGTTAGTTTCAACATATTATTATAACATGACATTTCCCCGAAAGGTTACATTTATCTGTAACCCTTTGGGGAATTTGTGTTCTTCGGGGGGCCACACACCCACTTTTCTCCAGTTATAATTAAGTCCCATGTGACAAAAGCGGGTCTTTACGTTACGTTTTTTTTTATTATCTGTTTCTGCACCTTCTTTTTACATTACTTATATATGCATTATATATAACTTTTTTTTACAGAAATGAAGTAAGAACATCGAAGAAATCCAATAAAGAAACGACGCAAAACGG
The DNA here is from genome assembly GCA_007844875.1 of Busseola fusca. Taxonomy (NCBI): domain Eukaryota; kingdom Metazoa; phylum Arthropoda; class Insecta; order Lepidoptera; family Noctuidae; genus Busseola; species Busseola fusca. The sequence continues at coordinate 6,540 of VKGM01004144.1, read as the reverse complement.
CACCAAAATTCTCGTTCGAAATGTACCGTTCCAAGCGAACAAGGACGAATTACACGAAATATTTAGGTAAAGTATTTAAGGAAAAGAATTTAGTTTTACTTTGAATTGGAACTACTAATTTTATTCGTGTTATGCCTAGCTTAGATCTACTGTTTGGACTAGCGGACGCAAGCACGCCGATGACAATTTCAGTAGGATTCCTAAACATAATTCATTCAAGTAACATATAATTATTTTTCTGTATGAAAATTGTCCGTAAATGTTAGTGGTGATTTAATTTGTTTAATAGAAAGTTGAGCCGCATTAGCTACATACCTACTCTGCCTGTCTTTCCAGTCACAGGCGTATACTTCTTTACGTTACGTATTTGTGACCTACATACCACCAAAACATTTTCAAAGCTAGCCATTGTATAAACGTAAATAAAAATATTTTTTTAATAAGCAGAAGTTTCACATATTGCAATCACGAAGGCCGCAACTCACTTTATACTTCGTTGTTGTAATTTTAATGAACTGATACGGAGTTACTGGTAATTAATGCGCTATCGTATCCAATTTTAGATTAAACACAATTTAAATGTCTTTATCTGTTGAAAATAACGGATTAAATAACATTTTTTTTTTTAATATTTTGCTGTTTTACAGGGCTTTTGGCGAAATTAAAACTTTGAGATTGCCTGTCAAACTTTCTCTTGGAGCAAATCAACATCGTGGTTTTGCATTTGTAGATTATCATTCCAAGGCAGATGCAAAGGTAAGATTACTTCAAATAGGTTTTTATTGGAATGTTCAAATTAAAGATTTAAATGAATTAATCCTTACATTTTTTTATTGTTACAGTCTGCATATGCAGCTCTGTGTCAATCTACGCATCTTTACGGCAGGAGATTAGTATTAGAGTGGGCTGAACAAAGTGATGATACAGAAGACATCAGTGTGTTAAGAAAAAGAACTGCTCAAACATTTAATTCGCAAACTCCGGGAGGTAAAAAATCAAGAAAAGGTGCGGTTGACGTCGAGAAGTTCGTTGAAGGCGACAATAATGATATGTAAATAAATAAATATTTATGCCGGCTACCAGATTTTCTTTTATATGTGCCTACATACCTACTACGAAACTTATTAAGAGTTTCACTACAAGGAATAAAATCGCATAAATTAAACAATAGTGAATATCGTTATCCGCCTTTATTTTTATGCCAAAATAGTTACAAGAGTGATGGATGGCATACATTATTATAAATTTAGCTGTGTCACAAATTAGAAACGTGATCTACAATCTCAATATGTAATGTCTCTGAACTTGCTCATATTATATTATTGCCCTAGTATTTACAAGGTTTAAGACAGTTTAAGATCTCGACATAACATGGTGAACGACATTTTTACGAAAGAGTAAAGTTTTTGATAAGTGACCTTTACTTGTTTTTATAAAATAATGAAATATTATAATTATATATCACACCTAAACATACAAACTTATGGTTTAGAGCAATGATCACCAGTCATTGCACTATCAGTGAGTTTGGTACAGTCAACCACAAAAGTAATTTCAGAATGTTGATTATGTATTATGACTATGAACTTAATTATTGCTACAATAGATCATAATATGTTACAAACAAGCACTAAATTAGCAAGTTCATTAATCTCTGAATCTTTAGATGGTGTTTACTTAATTTTGCTGCTAACTGTACAGTACCACTAACACTACAGGTATTACATTAATTAACACTAGAAAGACTTGGAAAATATTTACATACCATTAGAATAGCATGAAAGTAAGTTTAAGGACATAATAATTACATATGTGCCTAACAATAATAAAAATATATAGAATAACAAACAGATTGGCCAGAGGTTCTAAATTAGTCTACATAATGGTGTTTATGTCAGCATATTATTAATAAAACTTACTTGAAATGTTTCATGCACCTTTTTTATAACTCTTAAGCTGTTAATACTTTCATCATATTATAATTACTAATTAGTAGGACTTCGATTAATTTAAGCCTTTATACTATACATACAATTTTCAGTTACATTTCATAATTGGTTTTAACAATGTATCCAATAGGATTCAGCCAATAATAATGAAGTAAAAGTACAATACGAAATTATGAGAAAAAACACATAATAGCAGTGCTAAATAATAGATTTGAGGGTGAAATCTAAAATTTACAATATTTTCAAAAGTATTAGAAAAATAGTAATTCTTATTATAATTAATTTACACTCATTTGTAAACAGTGAAAATGAATTACTTCATCTAAATGCTGTGTAGCACATACTTTTTTTTAAGGAATGTTTTCTCCACTTTTACAAAAGTATGTTTAAAACTTAGATTTTTACTTAGATTTAGACATATTTGAACCAATAGTAAATGCTATTTGATAATAAATTTGATTGCTTTGTGTCATTATATTTCCAATAATTTGATACTATGCAATCATCTCTAACAAAATCAAATTACATAATGATGAATAACAAAATCACAACATTTCAATCAATCTTTACTGTTGAATAAATTTTCCTGACAAATATGCTAGTACCAATGTATCCAACAGTTCCACAAATTATACCCAGAGCTAAGCTGAACAATGCCATGTAGCCAAAATAAAAGGTAGTCTGAAATAGGCCATACATTTTCGTTTTGAATACGAAGTAATAGAAAGAGTACAAGTACACATAGATGGCTGTGCTGCCTGCAGAAAGAAAACTGGTCCATTGCCAACGATAGTCCTCAGCATTCAGCAAGAAATAAGTGCAAACAATGGTAACACAGATGGTTACAATCATCAAGATCAAAAAGACTAGTAACATAAATCCATACACATAGTAAATTTTGTATGCCCAGAAAGATGTAAAGATGAAATACATTTCAATAAATATAGACCCAAATGGTAATATTCCTCCAACTATAATTATTATAAAAGGTTCCATAAACCATTTCTTTTCTGGAATAGGTCTAGGAACTGCATTAATGCGACAAGGATAGTCAGGCTGTCCTGCTAAATTGCGACCAAGTACTGTTCCTACTAAGGTTAGTGGCAAAATCACAAAAGTACAAATGGACATGACAGCTATCATACTACCAAAGGGAATGGCTCTTGATGCATGGTAATACATAGCAATAAAGTTGATAAAGAATGCTGTACCACAAACAAGTACAGGTAGTAAAAATGCTGAAAGTAACATCTGTTTTATCCAGAGCTTACCACCCATTCTGGCATAAAGAGAACCACCAAAGTATCCATTGACTGGGGATGTAGCAGCATAGATAAATATTGCTGTAGACAGTAATGATCCCCTTTCAGTGTAAAGTTCACCAAAGATGGTAAATATTATAACTGCCAATGTCACTACAGTGAGCTGGTACCCAGCACCAACCAGTGCTGAGAATACCGGCAAGTGAGGAACTGGTCTGAAAACATCGCCATGAACTTGTTTCCACCCATATTCATCTCCCAAGTCTTTTTCTAAATCATCAAGATCATCATCCTTAGAATATCTTGCGTAGTCCTTACGGAGTGTTCTCATAAGGATCATGGAAACAAGTCCCACTAAAAATATCACCATCATAAAACTGTTGAAGATACTGAACCAATGAATCCGGTGCTGGAAGAAATTTGGGTCCAAATATTTATCAAATCGATCTTCAAAGTGGATATCGCTTTTCTTCCAATTTACTTCATAAGTGAATGGAATTTTAGCATCGGGTGACAGTCGCTCTTTATTCTCAGCTGTAAGATTTACTTCCACAATTCTGTTCCCATTGTATCCAATGTCGAATTTCTTGTGGGTCCAAATGTAATAATGATCCCCATCGATTTCGCCTACTGTTCCCCATATTGGCAGATCATCTATGTACATTTGATACCAGTAGTGATTCTTCACGGCATACACAAGTGCTTTGTAGGATTGGTCATTCAGTTCAATGGCACAAAATTGCTGCGCCGGTACATTATCCCGATAGGTGATATCGAGACCACTGAATTCTAGTTCGACTCCCTGGAGTGCTTCAGATAAAGTCTCATGGTAATGTCCAATAGTCACTTTAGTACCTACGCAGAAGGGTAATGAAAAGTATGCATACGTTTCTTGGCGATTGTGGTACGGACCTACTGTATTCATCCACAGCACAACTTGTTCTCCATCTTTATATGTATGAGTATGTTCATCACAGTTAACTATAGTCCAAAATATAAACAATAAATACAAATATTTCATTTTTATGCAGCAATTAACTTCCTAAAACCAATTATAGTACAAATAAAATAAACATAACACGTATGTGAAATGCCGATGTCGGACATCTATGAATGTTGCTATCACACAAAATATTTTATTTCATGATTTGAAACGTCACTTTCGGAACTTATTGATGCATTACCATTACGGTTTATTATATTACTTAATGAATGTGATATGTGTAAAGATTAAGTTAACAGAGGGACTAACACTATTAAAAAAGTTATAAAAATGTTTGAAGTTGTAGCGCAAATTAAACTTTATTGCTTAGGTATTAAAGTAATTTTTCCATAAATTTATATGCTTATATTT
>VKGM01004120.1:9217-22720 GCA_007844875.1 Busseola fusca | reverse complement strand
GGTCTTCCTGCGAATTTTTTTTTTTTGCATGTTTTATTTTCAACGCACGCTGTTGTTACGACGCGCTGGGTGCACTCTGTTGGATTCACAACCCTCGGCTTAATAACGAGAGTTGAAAATCCAGTGTGCGATATAACCCCGCTGCAATATCTTTACGTTTATGCTAACATGGGCTAAGACATGTAAAACGGCAGCTTATTTATGGAGCTTCAACCATTATCTGCCTAGCCTTAACCCAACTACTTTGGGGTCAGCTTCCAGTCTTAACAGATGAAGCTGTACCTACTCTAGTATTTTAGTAGCGAATACACAGCTGTCCTCCGCAACCCAGTTACTGGGTAATACCCTAATACCCCTTGATAAAATTGGTTGTCTGATTTTTTTTAACGCCTGTCAAAAGCAAAGACAAATTCACGAATGATAGCCGGGACCAACGGCTTAACGTACTCTCCGAGGCAAGAAGGGATCATCATCAAGGGCAAAAAGGCTAGACATAGCCTTTTCTCAGCTATGTTGGGGTCGGCTTCCAGTCTAACTGGATTCAGCTGGATACCAGTATTTTACATGAAGCGACTGCCTATCTGACCTCCACAATCCAGTTACTGGGTAATACGATACCCCTTGGTAAGACTGGTGGTCAGACTTTCGGGCTTGTGACGACCCGTAACGACTGTCAAAGATCTACAAATGACAGCCGGGACTAACGGCTTAACGTGCTCTTCGAGGCAAGACGCGATCTTGGTATTTAAAGATCACCCATCCATGGACCAACCGCGGCAAGCTATACTTAACCTATTCGATTGACCTGTGTGGCTGGTATTACTTATCCACTAGCTCCTCGATATATAATTATGAGGCTTCAATATAAATCCGATTTGGAATACCAGCTACAATTGTTAGTTTTAAAACATTACAAGCATTGGGTATAAATTGAATATTACTAGTGCTTCCGTGTACTTCACAAAGATATAAGCATGATTGTTTGAAAGTTCTACGTAGTGTTTTCACGTCCATAATGGAAGGAGCGAGGTTTAAACTCGCTAGCCCGTCCAAAAACTTGTCCGTTTTGCTATTGAAGCTTAATTTTAGAAGACGAGTACGTGTATCCATGACTCCTTAAATGAAAGGTAGCTAGCTAGCTATTCTGCGTACTCAATGAAGTTTCTAAGCATATAGTAAACAAATATTTATTTATTATTTATTTATATATACTTTATTGCACACCAAAAAATAAATGACATAAAAAATACATTCAACACTACAAAATATACAATTGAAATATATATGTGTTTTGAAAAACAACATTAACACCCACTCTTATAGTTCAGTTTGCTACGATATCATTATTTTTATGACTTCTTCAATAGTAGTACTTCTGAAGTATACCTTTAGAGGTATGAAGAACAGGGTGTAAAGTTCACTCATCCTCCACAGAAAAGGGAGGAATCTCCGACCAGACGGTTATTGTGTCTAGCGAGCACTTGCCCGACAAACTTCCCTATATCAACCATTTAGGGAAGTTTGTATGTATGCTAGTTGCGCGGTAAACTCTGCTTGCGAGATGCAGGATTTGCGTGACGTCATTATGACGCGTTGTTCGCATGTGGCGTTGTAGATACCGCTACATACCTATTAATACTTTAGAAATCAATTGCATTTGAAGTTTATTTAATAAAGCTTAATTCGTTTAAGTACTGCTTAGCATTAGGCAGGATCGCAGTCAAACACTAGTTTATAACATTTAAAAAAAAATTGGAAACAAGATTTTGGACAAGACTAGGAAAACTCAGATTTTATCTAGGATCATAATTCCCATCAAAGCTAGCTTTGTATTAAAAACTGACGTGCCCAAAACGATTTATCGTTCCCCAAGTACCAAGATGTTAATACAAAAGTATAATCATGAAACAGTGATGAAGTACGTATGAAAACAAAATGGAGGACGTCAGCCTATAATCTAAATTACATTTGAATAAGTTCGCTGTAATCACAACATGGGTTCGTGACCTTAATCAAACCACATGAAAGGTCCTCACGAACTTTTCGTGTATTGCGTCAGGGATCGATTTGTTATGTTATTATAATAGGGAATTGAAATAGAAACATTATATAGAAGTAGGTTAACAGAACTTCAACTTTATGGTAACTAAAATAGCACTGTATAATTTTGTACTATTCTAAGTCCCTTCCAAGCAAGCAGTTCGGCTTGACTTAACACTACAGCGACCTAATTATTTCCAGTAGGTACTAAAACGGTTTTCAGCTCAACCTATCGTAGTCTACTGCTGAAAATAGGCCTCTCTCTTGTGCTCCGCCTTCCACATCTAGTGTATGTGGAAGGCGTCAAACTTATAACACCCCGTCGTTTTTGCGTCGGGGTTTAATAACTTTTCAATCCTAATTATGGTAAAAAATATTTTACGTTTAGACTGGACTTATACGCAAAAACGACGAAAAACTAGTCAATGAACATCAAGGTATAAAATAACCTGCTGCGGGTTGTTTGAAAGATATACCGTGACCCCTGGCGCACAGGAAAATGAAGGAACACGGGTTTAGTCAGTAAAAGTCTGACGGGAGTGTCAGACTTTTACTGACTAAAACCCGTGTAATGTATAAAATGACTCCAGTCGGTCGATTCTGTAAAAATCTCACCGTAAAAAGTAAGGCGAAGTGAGCTGTCAATAGTGTCAATCCCTAGCATCAGTTGGAATGACAGCTCACTCCACGCTCACTTCACCTAAGTTTTCACGGTGAGATGGTTACAGAATCGCACTGCTGGTCCTGCTCGCCTCAAGCAACGTTTACTTCGACTACGCTTATTACAAAATAGTGTTGCAAGCGTTGTTTGTATAAATTCCATTGACGTTTATCGACTTTTATAGCCGTGCTTGTTTATATTGGTCGGATATTCTAATTGAATAAGCTTTTGCTATATTTGAATCCTCTACTTTTAGTCGAGGCAAATATTTCAGTTTTCGTTTTTTTTTTTACAATGTAAAATAAATCATGTTTACATTGTTGCGGTAACTATTAGCACTAAATAATTATTTGTTTACTTACTTCGTCTTCTTCTAATTTTAGCAGATTTCCCCAACGCTAGATAATTTTGTCGGAGGAATAATTTTGAATTTTTGACAGTTCTTCCATACAAAATCTTGCAGACGTCAAATAAGGCCTCAGGCCTAGGGTAGCCAGCCTTTCGGTGTTCTATAGGATGCATTTTGGAGATTGTGCGCAGGAATTACATGAATTAATTCCGCCATCACCGTTCCATCGTCGAACGATCCGTTGTACGGCGAGTATCCACCCTTACGTTGTTGACACCGCTACGATCCGAACGAACCGTTTCGCCTCGTCTTTTGTACCGCGTACATCGAAGGACTGGAACAAATTGCCTGCGGCGGTCTTCCCGTCTGACTACAATTTTTTGGTGGGGTGGGAAATCATCAAATAACCTCTCCCGCTCTGGGCGGAGCGGAAGGACGTGTCAGACTTTTACTGACTAAAACCCACCCCTGTTCCTTCATGCCTATGCGCCCCAGGGACCCCGGTTACTCTTTGGTACGCTCCACGGCCCTGGGGCATTCAAGGCTGGAGTGAATAGGCGTATAATAAACTAGTGCGCTTTACCATCAACGATTGCATCACTGCGTACCGTCAGGCGGGATCGCGGTTAAGTTTATAACATTAAAAAAAATGTATATACTACGAATGAAAAATATCTGTTGATTAAAACATCAGCCTTGGAGATTTAAATCTTCACCATTTCCACGGCGTCATCGGTGGTAGCTCAAAGATCACTTATAGACTATATATTTAGCGACATAGAGGGCAGGATAAGAGGTGGAGCTATTAACTAATTATTTATTTCTCTATCACAGTTCTCATCTTCAAACAGATGTATTTGGGCAAATAAAAGCTTACTTTATCATAAGGTTTATCAAAGCATCTATTCGATTCCTAAAAGGAAAACATCATCTATGTCAAATAGAAAGAAAAATAAATAAATAAGAAGTATTAATTGGGACTCGCACAGGAAAATAATTACTCAAACGAAATATTATGACGGATATAAAAAAAGAAAATAACAGCATAAATTAATAAATTGTCAAAAAGTCAATTTTAATATATAATCTAAGACCTTTTCTATCATTAGTTCTTCAGTGGTGGGCTTTCTTTCGATATGATGTGGTTCAAACAGTTTTTCTACACAATATCTATGCCTTGTAGTTTTGCTACATGTCATATCAATCTTAGTTAAATCATATTTTGGTTTTATGACCAGGATAAGCCGGTGCTCCACAATGTGGTGTCCGGCATCATCGTTAGCACAAAGTCGCTGGTGCTACAAAAGGTGACGAGAGACCACGGAGGCGAATACTCCTGCAGAGCAACCAATGCGCTTGGAGAGACTGCCAGCCAGTCCACACATCTAAGCATACAATGTAAGTGAAATACAGTACTAATTAATTATTTCTCTCATTGTGTGTGTATATACAATCTGTAAGACAATTAACGCAAGTCCTGAAAGTAGTTTGTTCATAACTGAATCAATTTTGGCAACTTTTATTATAGGTAAATATTTATGTAAAAAAAATATTTATTTTCCCATACTGACCGCCGGAATTAAATCTTTGTTTAAAGCAATAAGGCTCAATTTTAAATGCATACAGCAAGCTAGGGTCAACACGATTTTCATAATAATAATAGTTAGCTTTAGAAACAATAAGTCTTGGTCATTGTATTATGCTTTTAAGTCATTGGAGTGCATGACGTGTTGCGTTAAATATGTTATATATTGTAATATAATATAATGTATATGACCCATCTAGACCTACAACACAGTCGCATGTCTTTTTCAACCAACGTTTCTATAGTACCTGGTTTAAACCTACTAGATTTTTTTATCTCAACATCTTCACTACCTCCTAATTTATGGGACGCCAGCGCAGCACGTCTATCTTCGTGTATGTCTTTATAAACCGTCGTCTAGATTTCCTCTTCGTTTGTAGCATATCTCCGTAGGTATCTCCTTCACACAATCGATCACTCATATTTTTTTGATTCGCCTCTTTTCTTGTCCACCCACATTTCTTTTGGGTCAGTGAATTAAATTTTATGAACTAAAGTCCAAAATAGTCTCAGATCAATAAAATCTATCTTTAGAAAATTTGACGACTCAGAAAACCAGCGCTCAGCCATAGCGCCAATTACTTATGGATTACGTCTCTCCGCTCATAAGTCTAGATACATAGTCTACTAGCCAATCAACTTGCCACAAATATACATACACATATGTACATAACTATGTAAACGTTGAATGTAACCTATATAACGCTACGGTCGCAATTAGTAACTTCGCTGACTTGAGTGAGGTTAACACTTGGAGCTAGTTAAAGTTGCTTTCACTGTAGGTCTAACCGAGCCACGGGAACATAATAAACTACAGAAAAAGATGATGTGTCACTACAGCCCGAACGATCGCTTCACATAGGTAATCACTTGGATAAAAGTCACATTGTACAATATATAAATATACTAGCTGACCTGGCAAACGTTGTTCTGCCGTATAAAAAAAAATAGATGTTGGCCAATTCTCAGATCTACCCGATATGTACACAAAATTTCATACAAATCGGTCCAGCCGTTTCGGAGGAGTATGGTAACTAACATTGTGACACGAGAATTTTATATATAAGATTATTTTTTGTATATGCGAAACCCGAAACACGTGTCTAGTATTTTTATGTAAAGAATGTATGTACAAAATTTCAAAAAGGTATCATTTAAAATCACAAAGTTATAAGCTTGTTATGTTACCTGGTTGTCCCTTCAAAAACACTGAAGACGCTCAGATGTTTCCACCCGCCCCGGGCACTCCGCAGTGCGTACGCGCCTAGTGCCGCTATAACCTGCGTTGTGCGTGTATTATACTTAAAACTATTGGTGACCAACATGTAACCTTTTTTAAATATTTAAAATTTTTGGGAAAAAATAAAACATGGTGTAAAAATGATTGGAATCGATTCAGTTGCTTATTCTGAACAAACTATTTTCAGGTTTCGCATAAAGAAAAAATAACGTTGTGTATAAGATGAAAGCATAGATATAGTAAGAAGGAAGTCTGCTGATACCATAACCTAGATCCTCTAGATCTCTATGATACCACGGTATACAAACATTTCTAGCTTAATTGTCAACTCTAAAAAAAATGTCCCAAATATTCTTGCCTAATTGACATCAACCATCGCAGAGTACCTACCTACTTACATCTCACTTCATAAATATCTCTCAAAAATAAAGTCGACAAACGACGAAAAAATAGACCAGCTTTAAAAGTAAAGCTTACCAATAAGTACATTGTTACGTAGATAACTTCCGGCTGGAATCGACGAGTCCTTTGTTCTCTATTAAAACCAGAGTGCTAATAAATTACGTTTCATTTCGCCGGAGGCTTTTCGTCGTCTGTTGACTGCTGTATTCTCAGAATGATCTTAACAAAGATTTATTACAGTCAACGGAGCGCCACCGTGGAATGTAGGTATTGAATATAAAATAATTACATTTACTGATAAATAAACACGAACAATAATTTACAATAAAGGAGCTTAGGAACGCTACATCTGTTTTCTGCCCGCTGTGATGTATGTAATGTACTCGCGATCTGGAATAACGCCAGGATAATGAGCCCTCCTTATGTTTACACAATATGGGTAATTTTTGTACGAGCACGCCTGTATCAAGCAAAATAAAATTGTGTAATATTCATGAATGGGCGCTAATTACATTATGAAACCGTACAAACCGTACCAAAATACGTGTTATATTCACAGACGAGCACGATCGCAAATTACCAGCATTCAGGCGAGATGTTATTTTTATTCATTTAGGTATTTATTCACGTCGGTGTCGGGAAATTCTATCTCCACATAAAACCAGAAACACCCCATTTTATGGATGAAAGAATCGTTCGAGCGGTTGCTAATGATCGTGCAATCAGCTGCTTCACCAAAACATTCTGGCAATGGGCCAGGACACACTAGGATACAGAAGGAGGCTAATATTCAGACTATTACTCTAACTATCGCCAACAATTTCCTAAATGAAAAAGTCTAGTTTAAAATTCAAATTGATTTTTAAAACTTAACTTACAAACAGTTCACCAACATACAAGCATTATCATGCAGTTATAACTAACAGAAAACTTAGACTGTTTAACAATGGATCCCAAGCTAATCACAGCCAGTATCTTGGTGACCCAAACACTGCACAAAGTTACTAATTGAGTCAGTTCCGCTAGCGCAAATTTGGTATTGAGTTTAAAAGTATGAGCACTATCGATCAATAAGCAAGCAGTAACTATTATCCGGAAGGATTAATTTTCCCCCATCACTGATCAATGCGTCTACAAACACCTAAATTGTATTAGTGAATAGTGGTGAGGGTGAATTTCGACGAGTAGTCCTCAGAGTCATCGCGCGGCCATCAATCATCTCGGAAGCTGCCTTGCGAAGATTTACGTCGTCTCCGTCACCGCGGGCGGTACGCGACGACCGGCCGATCTGCGACAAATGTACCCATTAGCCCTCCCGTGCTATTTGTTATCGTACCGCTGTTTTACTTTTGCACCGCTCGCTGCCGACAGTTTGCTTCCATTTTATTGATCCTTGCCGTCACAAATCTAAGGCGAAGAAAACGTACGTTGTTATTCGCACGCGGTACACGATCGCTAGCGCCGGTGTTACATTAATCCACATACATATTTTCATATTCCAGCTACAATAATCCTACCGAGGTAGGGCTGCTTAACGCCAGCAAATATTTGAGAGTTTAATGAAAATCTAAGGCAGCTCGGGAGCGCAGTTTTGCAAGTAGATATCTAAATGAATCACAGTCGCTGACTGCGCCTGCTCCAGAGGGGAACAGTTGGGCGATAAAATTTATATATCGTCTAACTTCTGTTATGATTTAACGAACTGTATTCGGGTCTCTTTTAGCTCTTTGTTAATTATGGCATTCTTGCTTAGAGACGGAATCTTTTGTTGAATATAACGGTTGAAGTTGTTCGTTTGGTGCTGAATTACAATTTAAAAGAATTTGAAATATTTTTCGCGTGAAACATTTCGGTTTGTTCATGCATAAAGTCTCAGGAAAATACTGCTTTGCAAAGTGGTTAGATACGAACATGTAAGTAATGTTAGCAATGCTAGTGTTGATTGGATTAATTAATAGGTTAAGTGATTACTGCTTCCGCGACGGATTCAATTAATCGTCACTTACTTAGTACTTGGTTACTTGCGTATAGTTCATTAGAAGTTCACTAATTGCTTAATTATTTAATTAAGAACGAAAAGCAGCTCTACCAAGAACATAATTATGGATATTAGAGGCTAGCTGCGCACCGGGCCTTTTGTTTCGGTATCGTGGAAACAATAGAATAAAAAGTACCCGATGTCCTAATTCAGGCCATGGTCTACTCATGCGCTTAATTTCATCCATATCTATCGTAACAAAACATACAAAAATCAAAGCTTTTTCCTTCCAAATCTCCTGTCTTGTGCTATCTCTGGCCATGTTGGCCCTGCGAACGTTATCAGATCGTCACACCACCTTCGCCGTGGTCTACCGCGACGGCATTGAACTTATTTTTTGTAAATAATCAGGTGGCGGTACGCACGGCCACACATCACGCTCAACATAACTAGAATAAGCTGACTTCTGGTTGAACGAAAAAGCTATACAATGTGAGGTCATCTAGAATTGGAAATGTATAGCTTGATGTTTCGCCGTATGTACTCCAATGAACCACATTATGTCCTATCATACCCCACCTCTTTTCGTGCACTCTGTGCACTATGGAAGACCTATGCGAGGTTAATGATAACGCTGTCAAAATGACCGAGATCAATTTATTTTTTTTATGCTTGACCACGATCCCGCCTGATGGTAAGCAGTGATGCAATCATTGATGGTAAAGCGCACTAGCTTATTATTAGCCTATTCACTCTAGCCTTGAAGACACTCAAATTGTAATCAAACGGGAAGACCGCCGCAGGTAACTTGTTCCAGTCCTTCGATGTACGCGGTTCTTTTCCAAGTATCCTAAGCGGCGCAAAATGACCTAATCTGGCAGCACTGACCTGTGTGCGGAGGAATAATGAGGAGAGAAAAAGCTCTTCGCATCTAGGTAGCGAGTCGACAAATAAATACGCGACAAACGTTAGGGCAACAGTACGATTTTTCAATCATCAGTTCGATGTATGTATGTACAGACGACAGCACATCAAGCTACTCCAATCTGTCAAATATCTTTATTAGACTTTCAACTTTATTGCTATAGTATCCATGAAGGCTCAAGGTTGATTAGAAATATTTGTCAGTTTGGGGTAGCTTGACTTGCTGTCGTCCGTACGTTAGAGCGACTGATTGTTTTGACAATAAAAGATGGGACGACGAAAATTTTGAAGTTCACGTCATTCTTTGTATTATTCCATGTATTAAAGATACTTGATAGAATACTCTGTCAGTTAAAAAATAAAATGAAGACTTCCATATTTACAAGATTCTTCCTTACAATCTAAAATCACGAGTCTATCTCGGGTTTGCCTGATTATAATCTCTAAACCATCAACGATTACACGATTGCGATTGCGGGATCGCGGTCAAGCACTAGTTTAAAACGTTAAAAAAAAATACCCGAGATTGGAAATGAGGGCCGGTTTCACGGTTTTTACCAGATTACAGCAAAGTCAAAGACCTTTTTCTTTAGCTTTGCATAATCAGGCAATTTTGGATTGTAAGAAAAAATTACAAAATGATTTTGACAGGCTATGAGTACGCACGGGTATTGTACCACATCAAGCTATAAATAACCAGTATAAGCTGACTCCTGATTGTACGAAAACTTATACAATGCGAGGTCGGCTAAAACTGGCGTCATGTGTAGCCGTGTGTACATAATTATGTGTGGTAATAATACCAACTAAACTCTTTATTGATGTGATCATATGGACACTGCAATATAATGTCACTAATGTGTCTTATATCATATTTTATACCTATATTCTCGTGTAAAATTTTCGTGTCATATCACAATGTTAGTTAGGTAGGTAATAGGTGATATGTGCTGGTGTCCGCAACTCCACGACAATGCGCGTATTTTAGTTACCATACTCCTCCGAAACGGCTTGACCGATTTCTATGAAATTTTGTGTGCATATCGGGTAGGTCTGAGAATCGGCTAACATCTATTTTTTATCTTTTTTTTTTTGTGGCAAAACAATGTTTGCCTGGTTAGCTAGTACAATATAATATAATTCGTCCAATGCTTTTAATAAAAGATTATGTCTATGGTTGTAAATAAACCGTTTTTTTTTGGTTTAATTACGAGTATGACAGACTTTCATCATCATCATCATCATCAGCCTATAGCAGTCCACTGCTGGACATAGGCCTCTCCCATTGCATGCCATTCAACTCGATTTTCGGCAACTCTCATCCAGCCGCTACCAGCCATCCTGCGAAGATCGTCGCTCCACCTAGCCTGAGGGCGTCCCACCTTACGTTTGCCAATTCGCGGTCTCCACTCAAGAACACGTCTACTCCAGCGGTCATCGGTTCTACGGCTAATATGGCCGGCCCATTGCCACTTCAGTTTGCTTATTCTGTGAGCTATGTCCACAACTTTGGTTCTCTGCCGAATCACCTCGTTGCGGATTCGATCCCTCAGAGAGACCCCAAGCATAGCCCGTTCCATAGCTCGCTGAGCGACCTTGAATTTATGGACCAGCCGTACCGTGAGCGTGCACTCACGGTACGGCTAGTCCATAAATTCAAGGAGGAACCGAAACATGGACACGTTTCGGTTCCGTAAGTCATAACTGGCAGGACGCACTGATCGAAGACCTTCGTCTTTAGGCTCTGTGGAATACGCGACGTGAAGACTCGACGAAGCTTCCCAAACGCTGCCCAGCCCAGCTGAATTTTTCTGTTAACCTCCCTCTCAAAATTGTTCTTACCAAACTGCAGAGTTTGCCCGAGAAAACATAGAATAATTAGGTCGAATTATTAATTATATAATAATTTAAAACATCATCAATAAAGACTAATTAACTACCACTAATATATCAAAATGAAAATATTTGCACAATTATCACACGTCATAAGTTAAAAGTAAATAATTAAATAAGTTAAAGAAAACTAAAACTAAATAAACGTCATTCAAAGGCAACTGATCCCCAAACGTTACCAACACCTGCCAACAAGGTACCAGGAAAATAGAAATATTCAAGTAGTATCTATTCCTCAATAATAGGCTGTCTTTCTATATCCTTCAATGCTCTTACAGAGAATCCAACTGACGTTGAAGGTTCTCCCGCACGCAAATCGGTGAATTTCCTTAGATAACTAGATTTCGTCTTCCCTACTCCAGCAGTCAAATACTTCCATGTTGGACCATACATTGCCAACTCCTTGCTTAACCTCTTGGGTTTGGTTGAGGCGGCTGAAGTGGACATCCAAGCTATCAAAGCATTCTTCCCATACACGTCAAGATCTAAGATCCCATGAGAGGAGACAATAGTGCCATCAGTTCTCATTACCAGGAGATGTGGAACAGAGGTGATACAGTGCCTGTACTGCAAAGTGGGTATAAGAGGATCGTTGAACGAGAGAGTGAACCAGTTGGCTTGATCGTCGTAGCTATAAAGCATGTCCTCTTTGCTCTCATCCATGGGAATATTGATCACTTCTATGGGCAGGTTGTTATACCTTGCGTTCTCGTAAATCTCGTAGAACTCATGTATGATGTTATGTCTATCTGCGTTTCGCATGGAAAAATAGAGGACTATAGCGTCCACTCTGTCCATAATCCAAGTATTGGGAATTCTCACGAACTTGTGGTTGTATATCCTGGCTTCTTTCAGCCAGTCGTAAGGCGGAATGGTTCGGTCAACGGGCTCAACATTCTGTTCCATGTTTTGATAAACTGTAAAATAGGTGTTTCGTGGATAAAATCTGGCAATGAGTGATTGCAGTTATATTAATATACTCTTTGGATTGCAGTGACTACGGGTTGTGACGGGTGAAAGTCATTGATTGTCAGTTGCCAATTGACAATTGCTTTTCATTTTAATAGTATCAAGGAGGATTTTATGTTCGAGAAATAATTAGTTCACGATCCATCACGACCCTACAAAAAAAATCTATGTCATGTCATTTGGCAACTAACAATAGTATAGTGACAATCAAGTAACTTTTAATATCTCCAATTTTTATTTTATTTTATTATTAGTACAAATAAAAGCACATCATGAGTGACAAACAAGACCGTGTTAACTCATTCGTCGTCCCGCTCTGCGACTGGCTGCAAGACGCCACATTATACAACCACAAGTACGAGGAGATTCCCAAGTATAGACTCATAGACAGAGTGGACGCTATAGTCCTGTATTTTTCCATGCGAAACGCGGACAGGTTTAATATCATGCACAAGTTCCGCGAGATCCATGGTAGCACAAGGCATATCAGCCTACCTATTGAAGTGATAAACGTTCCCATGGATGAAAATGAAATGGATATGCGTAAAAGCTACGACGAACAAGCCGACTGGTTGACTCTCATGTACGATGATCCTCTGATCTCCATTCTAAAATACAGGTACGGAATAACCTCTGTTCCTTATCTCCTTGTAATGGGAATTGACGGAACTATTGTCTCCTCAAATGGAATCTTAGATCTTGACGAGTATGGCAAGAATGCTTTGATAGCTTGGATGTCCTCTTCAGCCGCCTCAAAGAATCCTAGGCGTTTATACAGGGATTTGTCGGATTTAGATTTGGATACAGCTCATTTAATCACAGAGAAACCTGAATATACTAGGAAGTTTAGTACTTTACCGAAGATGGCAGTACCGGGGAAGTCTCGTCAGTTTTAAAGAGAGATAAAGATCTCTGGAAATACAGATTGCTCTTGATAATTAGTTTTCTCTTGTATACTCTTAGTATCCTGGTATCTTTATATGCTTCAATGCCATTATCTTCTAAAATTATTGACTCTATTACCGTAATGAATTTTAACCTTTTCTTCTTTATTTTATTGGCTTTAACTTTAATTTGAGGTGACTTGTTAGTATTAAATCTAATCTTAGATAGAAATTCTCGTGTCACAGTGTTAGTTACCATACTCCTCCGAAACGGCTGGACTGAATTGTATGAAATTTTATGTGCATATCGGGTAGGTCTGAGAATCGGCTAACATCTATTTTTTTACTTTTTTTTTCATGGCAAAACAACGTTTGCCCGGTCAGCTAGTATGTATATAATACCTTTAAACGAGCAATTCTCGTATATTTTTTTTTTTTTTTTTTATAATGTTATAAACTAGTGCTTGACCGCGATCCTGCCTGATGGTAAGCAGTGATGCAATCGTTGATGGTGAAGCGCACTAGTTTATTATGAGCCTATTCACTCTAGCCTTGAAGACACTTAAATTGTAATCAGA
>VKGM01004118.1:13376-23438 GCA_007844875.1 Busseola fusca | reverse complement strand
GTTATTAACAGCGAGATTTAATAGCACTCTGTGACCTAAAGGCGCACTAAGCTCACATATATCTGTGTCATTTTTACGCAGACAACGTGAAGTGCTCGTTGAGATCCCACGTGCTGTATAATAGTATACGATAAGTGTAATTTAAGTGTTTAATAATGGACTTCTTAAGTCACATGTAACGTAATATAATAGCAACATTTTCACAACGTTTCACAATCATTAGATGACGACGTCATAACAACGCCAAAAAATTACAACTCTCGAATGCATCAAAGCAAATTCAGATACAAAGAACAGAAAGACGATGATGACACTAATACAACCATAGATTCTTGTACTTTACACCGAACAATGGTGAAAAGAGCAAAGTTAGGAGGTAAAATAGAGATTTGTATTGTTAAAACTTCTAAGATGCACCAGAATAGGGTAGTTCAAGAGTTGAACAAGTTGAGCAATTACGGGCTGGAGCGTTTCAGGAGTAGTTCGAGGTTACCCGAGATTGAGGTGATGTTGAGATAAAGCAATCTACTGATTAGTGTTACACAACTTTGCAGAGTTGAAATTTAACCAATTTCACGACGGTCCTCTCTGAACCCATGTTATTGACAGAAGTGTATGAAGGAAAAGTAATTTAAAGTTGGACCGATATCAATTACTTTAACATCGTAAACGTGGGCCAACGGGACTCAGTGTTCTGAGCACCGTTTGAATGAAAAATATTTTGTCGGAAATAGTGCAGACGAGAACTTAATCATAAAAGTATATGAGAAATATTGTTAAAATCCTTTAAAGTATATAAAAAAAATTACATAACATGACGCCTGTTTTCGCAGAAGGGTTAGACAGAAGTGTACATATGAAAGTGAAAGTAAATGAAAGAAATATGGATATAATGTGTTTTATGTATGACTAACTGAAATTATTCACTCAGCCAGCCTCAGCCAACAGTCAATCTTAGCAGGTAAACTCCTCACTAGTATTAACTAGCAAGGAGTCTACCCGCCAAGAACCTTAGTGCTCATACACACGTTCACTGCAGTTGCGTCTGATGTGGACGCGTCTCTCTCGTGTGTATTCAGACTTACTTTAATTGGCTTGAATTTTTAAATACAAATGAAGGAAGTACTTGGTCTATGAATCTTTGTAGTACACCATATTTTAAATAACTTCTCATAAGCAAACTTCTTTTTCTCTTCTTTTGTCATCTAAATATATCAAGTCTTTTCATCTCTGAATTTGCTGTACAAATCAAAGTGATTTTTGTTCTCGTTATGATAAGGTTGCTGTTGGGTTGTTGTCACTGACTTGTCTTTCAAAATCACAATGGTCTTTATTCAAGTTACAATAAAGTTGCAGTTGGATTGCTGCTGTCAAAGGTAAAATAAGTGTGAAAGAACTGTATTGTAATTAAAGATGGATACTTCAAAATCTTACCACAGGCATAGACGACTTTAAGATATGGTCTTGAAAGAAAATTGCAGGATGAGTTGAAAGTCCTGTTATTGGCAGCAATCTGACACCGCCTCTTCCCGAGACACAGCTGGATAACTGTCTTCACTGCATGAGGAGTCACGCATGCTGTGGACAAAGCTACAGATTACGAAATATTAATAAATCCACCAACCTTCGTTAACTTAAGTCTAGATTCAACATCATTCTGCCATAAATTATGGCCAAGTTAAAAATAAAAAGTTCTTGCAACGATTGCTAGGAACTGCAATGGTCAATATAGAGGATAGGATACACTGGTATAAAATCCATTGTGTTAATAATTAGGTCAAAATTCTAATGTCTTATAATATGTCAGCTGAAAATAACTGCGGGAATACTATAGGCTGATTACAGTCGTTTAATGTTCCCGCTGCTGGAACACAGGGGCCCAGTACAGGCCGATAGATGTCACATTTCTTCGGATTTTTTGGTTTTAGGACATGCTACGATGTTTTCCTTCACCGTTTTGAGAGCAGTGGTGATGAAATAATTTACACAATGTAAAACGCCTCAGGGGGTTCGAACCTACGACCTACAACTTGTAAGCCACAACCTGTACACTGCTCTCAGTTCCTTGGATGACATTTTATAATATGAATTCTGATAGCCCCGTAATGGCCGCCACAAAGCCAAGTGCCTTGTTCGGCTAGAGTCTAAAACTCATAAGCATCGGCCGTTATCACTAACTTATATTATAAGGGCTGATTTTTCAATCGACAAATATATTTTATTCGTGGAATAAAATTGTATCCCAGCTAGCCAGCTATCTTGCGACGTTCATAGGATAGCTGTTAGCAGCTGAATGAGAGTTGTAGAAAATCTAGTGGAATGGCATACAATAGGACAGGCCTGTATCCAGCAATGTAGCTGAGGAATAGTCTAAAATTATAAATTATTCCTCGAATAAAATTATTTGGTATGGGAAAATCAGCCTTAAGAGATATTAAAGAATGATAGTCAACTAAAACATGTCATAAGTAGGGAACGTGACACGATTATTAGGTGAGTAACATTCGTAGTTAAGAATATAAATAAAGAAGTGCCTGCGTACGTACTACAACAGTAATTAATTAGCTCCATACAATTCCAACTCAGTTTTCGTACGTGAATTATTAAGACTCTGTATTTCGCAGAATCTTTGGACATTATTTTTCGACGCTTATTATAGTGATTTTTTGGGTGTACACGCACATTTTGTATACACACCAATTGGCTATACCTACACATTAATTTAGGGCAATACCCTTTGTCGTGTCCACTGTCCATAATGACATTTCTTTTATTTTTTGGGGACGAAATAATTTCACTAATTTCATTTCACGTATGTCAAAACAAATTACGAAAGCTAGCGTTACACAGTATATTGTAATGTAGGACAATGCCGCCACACCCATCTGCCATTAAGAATGACAAATAAAATTAACACATTTTTGGAATATAAAACACATTTATCACGAATTTGGTTTGTTTTCTTCGAACTTTTATTTGTGTTAGCACTGTTTTGAGTGGCATAAATGTGTTATGTAAATAACAAACATCTTCAGCAGTCATAAAAATAGTCCTAACTTTTGTCACAACCTTAATATTAAGAACTATTTATTCCTAAAGAAATGAGCCCTTCTTTTACGAAAAGGTCAACACTAATAATATATACTAATTTAATTACTCGTTACTTTGCTAGGCTGCTTCATCCAGAGAGCTTCGTTTAGTTTTTGTTTCCGAAATCATAAAGAATTTGGTAGTCTTTATTTTCCCTTATTTTCTTCAAATAATTATGTTCTTTGTGAGCCTCAAAACAAGTTTATTATTCTCGCTTTTACGTAGTCGTTACAGACCATTTTCTACAAGACTTTTCAAGACACAATTTGTTAAGGAATATTGAAAATGCCATTCAAAATTAGTCTTTAAGTACCTAACTTTAAAACTAACTTTAGATGGCAGTTATTAGGTTAGTAGACAATTTACACACTGTTTATTATAAGATACCTACTGCAATAATTACCATACGAGATGAAATTAAAAGTAACAGTGGGTAGTTGCCTATATTTTTCATTAATAATAATGTTTTTTGTAACATAAGATGATCTACTGAAGTAAGCGGCTTTCGTTTTATTATAACTAAAAGCTTATGTCAACTGTTCTCCAACAGTAATATTCTTGATAAGGCAATGAAATATACTGCCTTTTTACCCGCCTACATTGATGAAATCATAACTTTTCTTGCGTTAGATTATGACAACGTAGTCAAGAAAAGTGTCTATTTGGTTCTTGTCGTCATAAAGAATTGGTTACCACTTTCATAGACCAATCAAAATATAAGAAAAGGCTCTATGTTTAAAAAGGCAAACAACAATTAGATACCTCCATTCTTTTTGTCTCTGATAAAAAATAACAATTCAGACCGAATTTACTAATTAGGCCAAGCTAGCTTTGTGTAAAACAATAAAGTTTCAGACAAAATATTATTTATTATTTTTTAATGATCGTTTTACTTACTTTCATCCGGCACTCCTTGTGTCTGTGGACAGTTGATGGCTTCGAAAGCTGTCCTGCCGTACTGAGCATCAAAGATGGCGATCCTGGAGTGAGGGTTGCAGCTGAGCTTGATCGCCTCGCCTTCGCAGCCGGTTCGACTTCGAAACTCATCTGTGAAACATGCGTTATTGTTGCGTACAAAATTTTGAGAATTATAAATAATAATAATGATATTGTAAAAAGGTAAAGTTTTTAGAGGGTAATCTATGGATCTACTGAACCGATTTTGAAAATTCTTCACCAATAGAAAGCCACGTTATTTATGAGTGTCATGGACTTTAAATAAACTCGAAAAATGAAAAGGCTTTTTCGTGATAGTCGGATTTCATTACAAGTAAATATGATTATCGCCCAACGAAGTGGGCACGGGTCCGCTAGTTAATAATAAAGTTGAAGAGATTGTCTGCATTTTTTTGTTTGTTTATACCTACTAATCTCTGGATCTACCTGTTGGATTTTAATAAATATGTTATCCTTAGGGTCTATATTGCAGCTGCTTTTTATAAATAACATGTACCTCTATATTTCATAGTAACAACCAAACATCTTTAAACTATATCATCAATAATACTAACAACACAAACTAATATTACCCAAAGTCCAAATATCAAGGAATTGAAAATCAACAAATCCGAACACAATAATTATCTCCCAACATTTATGCTAACCACGCAAATCTCACTTTAGAAAGCAAATATTAATCCGAACTGAACGTGGAAGCGTTCGACTACATGCAGAATTTAATAACGATAATTGAGTATCACTTTCGCCACTAATTAGCGCTGATAACCCTAGATGGCTCTTCTAACAATATGGACATACTTCCACCCTTTGTTTTTAGATTCACCCCTTTCGCATCCATTAGTACCTATGTAACGTAAAACCACCAATACGATAAAAGCTTCGGTAAGTGTCCGTGTATCAATTAGTGGAGTGTCCGAGTGTTTTACGCTTAGCTAAGGAAGCTATAACTAATATTAATGATGTCGGCAGACGGGCGGTTGAACCGTCACTTCCTCCTAAGGCCCTGCGTTCACTGGTTGTTCATTTTTTTAGGTGACTAAAACATTTTATTGCGCTGCTTAGCCAACGTGGGTGTATGAAAGCGACAAACAGAACGGTTTCATTATCCCACGAGCACATAATACCAGAAAAAAGAATTGCCTATATCCGAACCCAGGTGGGTTAGGGCTGTACTTTATCGTTTTTTTTTTTCATTTAAACCTGCAAATCCAATCATTTCATTTCATTTATTCATAATCAATCAATGCAAATGTCAAGGCGTGATTGATCAACCATCCAAATTTACAAACTCACAAACATACAGGTACCTAGGTACTTTTAAAATATCCATTATTAATACTATTATTATAACTCAGATTTACTTCGATTCGTCGCCTAAAAATCGCTTGCCGTCCTATGAGCGTCGGGTCTAAGTGGCCGTAACCAATTTAAATGCAACGTCATGTTACCAAATTACGGTAAACCGGTAGTAACCTCACACGGAGGGCACGAAATGGCCTCGTAAAAAATAAAGGAGCAACATTGTTCACGATTTAAGTTTGGGTCAGGGTCTATGAATTTTAAGTTGTAAATATTGTTCCTAATTTTGAATTTTTGAATCATTTTGAAATGTAGCTTGAAAACAGAATATATTTACTTTAGAATGTAAGAAGCAAGAAAACAAATATGTACCTATAAGCTGCTTTATAGCAACTTTGTCAAAGGAAAATTTAGTTATAGTAACAACAAATAGACCCATATTATTTTAATTATATTCACGACTTGATTTTAACAAAGGAAGCTTAGTTTAAAAATAAAATATAAAACCTTTGTCTTGATCAAAGTATTTTCTTTGTCTCAAAAATAATAGTTGGTAATAAATCAAATAAAGCTTTGTTCTTATATTTCGTAGAATCATTTTGTTGTGCTATTAAAAGTTTATTTTTATTTTTAGTACCTATTATAAAAAATATAATTTGTATTTTTAAAAAGATGATTTGCAATAGAGTAATGTGCGCTTTATAAAATTATAAATGCTTTTTGCGGCTTCATTTCAATTGCCATGTATGTACTCGTATGTCTAAAAAATATAAAGAATAAAAGAGCAACAATGACATTGTTGTTTTTTTTTTCATTGAAATATTTATGGTATTCATCAAAGTTGTTGCTGACTGACCGACCCGGTCAGTCATTAAGATGAAGTTAGTAGCCCATTCCAAAGCGTAGGTCTCTATGGAGAAGAACGGGCAAGAAACTCCACTGATAACTTAATGATGTTAATCTCTCACCAACTACGGCAACTATTTATTTTCAATTCAAGAATCGCAACATAAACCCATTGCAAGTCTAAAATCGTAACTAATTACGTAATATACTTTAATCAGAGATGTAACACGAATATTTTCCGTAACAAGAACCGCTGAAAAGTCTTCTCAAGTTTATAAAAAATAACAAGATAACGAGGCACCTACTAATGACGTCACTGAAACCCGCCAGCACTTCGTTTTCATTGTGAAAAATGTTTCTAAAAATTGCTAAGACAAAGTACAGATCTAAATAAGACTATAGTGAGGTTTTGTATCGATATAAAAATTAAATTATAAGTATGTTGAAAAAAAGCAAGTTTTGTGATCTAATGAAAATCTGATGACCCATTTCATGAATACCAATTATGATCTGACATTTTGGACTAGCATAAGCCTTATTAGCCTATAATGTTCCCAATGCTGCGTCTGAAACAGGCCTCCTTTCTGTGGGCCGTAATCCACCAGATGTGCCCAGTATGGGTTGGTAGATGGTACATGTCTTTGATTTCTTAGATCTAGGACGAGCCGGTTTCCTCGTGATGTTTTCCTTCACCGTTTTGAGAGCAGTGGTGAAGAAATAATTTAATCAAAGTAGCCTTCTGTCAGGGCAACCTACGACTTGGGGGGATGCCTTCAAAAACACACTAGACCTCCGGGGAATAAGGTCGAGGCTTTTTACCTCACTAAAACCACACTGGTGATCACCACCGCACATAGGTAGTAGGGCAACATCAAAAATTAAAACTACAAACAACACGGAGCGTTCCACACGCCGGTCTGTACGTTTGAACGTGCATGAGGCACACCTATGGCGGCACTCCTGTACGCGCCCTTTTCTTCGGGCATTCACCCCATCCAGGAATTTATTAACTGGGCATAAATCACTTCAATACACTTTCAGGAGTAAAAACGTTACGTCACGCGATCGGTGATTCTGCTACCCTCTTTTTTGTTTTAGAGGGTCATGTTATCAGTAAGATGCCCCATGTCTCTTTTTTTTGTGGGCCAACCAATTTTGGTAATGGATAGGTTCATTTGTGGATATTTTTAGGATACTTTCTTTTGTTTTTTTTTTTTTTAGAAAGTAAACTTCATCATCTGCCTAGCCTTTTCCCAACTATGTTGGGGTCGGCTTCCAGTCCAACCGGATTCAGCTGGATACCAGTATTTTACGTGGAGCGACTGCCTATCTGACCTCCACAACCCAGTTACTGGGTAATACGATACCCCTTGGTAAGACTGGTGGTCAGACTTTTGGTCTTCTGACGATCCGTAACGACTGTCAAAGATCTTCAAATGACAGCCGGGACCAACGGCTTAACGTGCTTTCCGAGGCACGAAGGGGTCTCGGTATATAAAGATGGTCACCCATCCATAGACCAACCGCGGCAAGCGTAGCTTAACCTGATCGATCGACCTGTGTGGCTGTTATTATTTTTCCACGAGCCCCTCCCTTAGAAAGTAAACTTAACGGAGGAAACTGGCAAGTCTTACAACGAAAATTATATATAGTTACCTACATGCTGGATTACGACCCATTCCTTCTCCCAGAGAAAAGGCCTCGATCCCAGCAGTAGGAACATTATAGGCTAATTACGCTAAACTGGCAGTGGTGGCCCAGTGGTAACGGCCGCGACTTACAGGTTGTAAGTCGTAGGTTCGAACCCCGTCAGATGCTTTACTTTGTGTAAATTATTTCATCGCCACTTCTCTCAAAACGGTTAAGGAAAACATCGTGAGGAAACCGGCATGTCCTAGAATCAAAACTTCGAAGACATGTGACATCTACCAACACGCACTGGGCCCGAGTGGTGGATTACGGCCCACTCCCCCCTCTCACTGAGAGGAGGCCTGTGTCCCAACAGTGGGAACATTATAAGCTGATTATGTATGTATGTATGTACGCTAAACTATTGGTAATAAATTAAAATTCCTTTGTCTTTTATTAGATGGCAAACATATTTTTTTCTTGTTTACATTTTAACACCAATCTATCAAAATCGATTCCGCTGCTAAACCGATTAATTTCTTCTTGACCGTTAGTAAAAAACCGGCTCCCTCCGGTAAAGCAAACTCATTAATTTTAGAAGTGGTCGTTAGAAATACGTCGCGGTCTTTACTGAATAATTACGACCCTGAAGGGAAAATGGAAAAATCGAACAAAACCCAAGACCCGTATAAAATGACAGGAAATATATGTATATAAAATGGATTGTCAGTCACGTAGTAGCAAAAACTGTTATCTTGTTTTTTTTTTTTTTTTTAATTGTTATAAACTAGTGCTTGACCGCGATCCCGCCTGATGGTAAGCAGTGATGCAATCGTTGATGGTGAAGCGCGAAGCGCACTAGTTTATTATGAGCCTATTCACTCTAAGTAGAGTGAATAGGACGGAAGACGGCAGTTGAATTGTAAGGAATACTAAAGAATGAGAAGAGAATTTAAATGCAACACAATTTAAAGAGATGCGCCGAATACAAGTTTTACCGATTAACAGAGTACCAAATATTGCTCAGTATTATGTTTACCGAATCGAGTACTCTGTTGGGTACAGTTTAGTTGACGCTGGTATTGAGAACTTACGAAACGCTTCAAATGTTATAGAACAACGCCTTGCAAGTTTTTGGTATGGCTACATTAGCATCTACACCGACGCAACAGCGTGAAGACCCGAAAAGTGCCATCCATCGCTATAGAGTTAGACCAATATCCATGATTACTACGAGAACTGATTATATAATTAAATGTATTCATTTTTACGCTTCATTTTTCTGATTAAAAAGCAAAGAGTAAAGAGGTAGAGTAAGTTTATGTAGTATCTCAGCGTTTCAGCAATCAAACGGAGTTATTCCGCCGATAACAAGTACGTAATACCCAAATGGCCGACTATTAGTACCGAGTAATAAACGATTACCGTGGCGCATCTCTAATTTAAACTATTAGAAGGTCACTTTTAATTGAAACTAGTTGCTTTTGTTATTCTTTTAAATAATTTCTTTGTGTTTTATGTGATACGTAACGATAGTATAGATTTCTATAGAAAAGCAGAATATGAGATAGATATTATTAGGTGCTGTTAAAATAGAATTTACAGGGCACCAAGGATGCACACGCAACCTGCTGCCATGGATCCAATACATGATTCTGGAAACCCCTTGCGTTGAAATGTTTAAAATCAAAATATTTATTTGCTAGAATTGCATAGCGCAGCTACCCCAGGCTTGGTCTCAGTTAAGCGGCCGGCCTATTTTTTTTGGTGGGTGGAAAATCATCAAATGATCTCTCCCGCTCTGGGCGGAGCGGAAGGGCGTGTCAGACTTCTACTGACTAAATCCACCCATGTTCCTTCACCTGCCTATGCGCCCCAGGGGCCCTGGTATCTCTTTCGAACTACCCACGGCCGGCCTAAAGTGTTATTAATTAAAACACTCGTCCATCACTTGAAGTATAAACTAAACCTTAATTATTCTTTCAACATTCTCGAAAGGATTAGCCGAGTTAAGACTTTAGTTCATTAAGCGATTACCGAACACCCGAACTCGATTAATATTCAAAACTTAGTCAATTCTGTTTCATCGGACATAATTTTATTTTTACTAAATAGTTCTGCTAGAAAATGTTATAAATATTACTTCTCAGAAATATAATAATTTGAGAGCAGCGGTGGTCTTGAGCTGACAGCCCCGACTACGAGATGTAGATCGTGATTTAGAACCCAGGTAGGCGC
>VKGM01004088.1:3098-13757 GCA_007844875.1 Busseola fusca | reverse complement strand
GAACATCCCGCTGGATGGTTTGCTCACCTTGAATCACAATTTGTTTTATGCCAGATTACAGTGGATGAAACTAAATATAATTATGTGATTTCACAATTTGATTCCAGGATCTCACATGAAGTCGAGGACTTGGTGACTAACCCTCCTCCGAAAGGTTGCCGGTATGAGTGGATAAAGGAAGAAGTAATCAAGCGTTTTTCCACTTCTGAGTCACAAAAGGTCAGACAACTGTTGTCAGGTGAGGAGCTTGGTGACCGGAAGCCAACCCAGTTTCTCCGTCATCTGAAGTCTTTAGCTGGTAAGACTCTTACAGATGATAAAATTATTAGAGAACTGTGGCTGCAGCGCTTGCCTAAACATGTACAGGTAATTTTGACAACCCAAGGCGATCTCACCTTGGACAAAATTGCCGTATTGGCTGACAAAATACTAGAGGTCAACCCCGTTTCTGTCCATGCCATTTCTCCTGTTCCAGCTAGCGCCCCTGACCTTGCTGCCATTACTGTGCAGATTCAAGAGCTGTCACGTCAGGTGGCCGCTTTAACCACAAAGCAGTCCAATTTCAGGCAACGATCTAGTTCTAGGTCTCATTCGAAATCTAGGTCTAGATCCACATCCCAGGTGGACCGACAGCCTCTGTGTTGGTACCACCAAAAATTTGGTACAAAGGCAAATAAATGCAACAAACCTTGCTCTTGGTCGGGAAACCAGCAGAGCAATCAGTAGCAGCGGCGACTGATTGTTTTGCTAGTAGCCGCTTATTTGTAGTGGATAAAGAGACAAAATTCCGATTTTTATTAGACACAGGATCTGATATTTGTTGCTTTCCAAAAAAATTGTTAGGTATTAAAGCAGCAGATGCTAACTACAACTTGTGTGCTGCGCCTTAGGCGAGTATCACACTGCCACGCATCACGCTGCGTGATGCGTGTTTTAACGTTGCTTGTAAGTATCTCCGTCTGTATAGAAAACACGCACAGTCCAACACACAAAAAATGCATCTAGGCGCGTTCATGCGGATCACGTCCCTACAAGCGGTGTGTGGGTAGTTTGAACCCGGTAACCGGGGTCCCTGGGGCTCATAGGCAGGTGAAGGAACAGGGGTGGGTTTTAGTCTGTAAAAGTCTGACACCCCCTTCCGGTCCGCCCAGAGCGGGAGAGGTCATTTGACGATTTCCCACCCCACCAAAAAAAAAAAAAGTATGGCCCACCGGTCTCGCAGTGCCGTGCGGGATTTTGGATGGGCTTGACGTGGCTTTAAATGAGTCAGAGCCGCCGTGAATCCACAAAACGCAACTACGCGCGTGAGTGCATAAAAAACCCGCAAGGTAATGCAGATCTTCACTCCCGCAAGTACGCGCTTAGGTGCGGTTGACACGCAACATGCAGCGTGATGCGTGGCAGTGTGATAATCGCCTAAAGACGGCAATATTAAAAAAAACTCATGGCCCTGAGAGTGGGTTAAACCATTAACCGGATTAAGATACACGCTTCTAACTTGCACAAAGGTATACAAGAAACATGCATACCAGTGGCGCCATCTTTCTCGCCAAATGCGAACTACGCACACTAACATCACGCAAAAATCCTGCATCGTGCTAGCAATGTTTACGGCGCTTAATCAGTGTATAGGTTACTGGGCTTTTTTAGACCTACTAAATATCGAGTCCATCGGTTTCCCGCGACCTTCACCAGGTCGTCGGGCCACATTGTTGGGGGCCTCCCTACGCTGCCTCTTTCGGTACGTGGCCGCCACTCCAGAACCTTACTGCCCCATCGGCCATCGGTTCTACAAGCAATGTGCCCCGCCCAATGTTTAGCGACTCTAAGAGCTATGTCAATGACTTTGGTCCGATGGATGCGGGCAGCGCAGAACCGGTCATTGTGGAAAGCCTTGGGGGAGGCCTCTGTCCAGCAGTGGACCTCTATAGGCTGAGAAGAAGAAGAATAAATATCGAGTGGAAATAGTCAACTACCCTGTTACAGTATCATTATGACGTTATACTTTTTATTTAGCTATGCTAGATATAAGCTAGTGGCAACGATTACCTTGTTCAGACAATATTTCTTTCTATTTCATTAGAGACGGACAGAAGATAAATATTAGTTAAGTCCTGTCAAATTAGTCCACGCTTGACGTAAATTGACGTATTTTTAGTAGCGATGTTTTTAATCACGTCTAAACCATCTGTTCGGTGTTTTCACCGAACACCTTAGTAAGCAATATCGGCCTAACGCGTTGACCTAATTAATTAATGTATTAGTTTACATTATACTAATAATATTCCACAACTTTCACACAACGCCATCTAGTCTCATACTAAGCAGAGCTTGTGTTACGAGTACTAGACAACTGATAAACATACTTATATATTTCTAAATACATACATATTATGGATAAATTACACCCAGACACAGAAATGATAGTGTTCATCACACAAACGTTTGTCCTGGGTAGGAATCGAACCCACGACTTATATATGTATAGCAGTCAGAGTCACTAACCACTACACCAACAGGCCAGTCACATTAAACATTATATTCAGTGCACCTTTGGCGAACGCGTTAGGCGGGTGTATTCGAACAATTCTGAACATTTTACACTTGATAGTTAATCAATAAATAGTGTTTGACATTAACATTTATTTCTCCTCAAATACAACGACACCTCGCTACGTACCCCGACATAATTTTGGTCCTTCGAGCCGGATGAAGTATCTTTTGACAGGACTATACTTTTTTGCATTAATTTAGCACAGGCTAAAAGATACACAATATACCAGATACATACATTAGAAGGACAATACCCGTAAGTAATTTGAAACGTTCAATATCTATCTCGACGACAAACAAACGTCAAACACTTGTCAAAATGCTGGGACTTTGGACGTATTTTTGACAGATTGTCACTGAGATCAGTCTGTAAACGATCCTGAAATTACGAATATTGCCCTCTGATAGAAACAAATAAGAATCAAATAGAAAGTGTGAAGACAGATGTAAGAAAGTAGCAGGTGAGTGTGCCTCGCGGCTGCACCAAAAGGCCCAATTCAGCAAAAATGCCAGACAACTAGTGCCTTACGCTGGTTTCCAAATGTACCTGAAGTGTGAGGTGAGAGATGTAAATCAGTTTTTTACTGCAACGTGATGTGTATGTACCTATACTTAAATAAAATACGCCTCATCTTTTATACCGCGTACATCGAAAGATTGGAACAATTTTCCTGCGGCGGTCTTCCAGTCTGATTACAATTTGAGTGTTATCAAGGCTAGAGTGAATAGGATCATAATAAACAAGTGCGCGTTACCATCAGCGATTGCATCACTGCTTACCATTACGCGGGATCGCAGTAAGCACTAGTTTATAACATTAAAAAAAAATCAGTGTCAGATGAAAAATAGTAACGAATATTTAGGTTTAAAGTGTGAGTTTAGTAAGACTGCAAAAAAAATTGGTTGTCTGTAAGTCGGTTTACGGATGATAGTTTTATGTGATAACGTCATAAGAAAACATTGTTGAATAGGTTGTGTGCTGCCGCTGTCTCTCTTCTATTCGGACGCATCGACCGATGGAGGGGAAGAGAGATAGCTCTCTATTGCTTGTCCCGCGCTCTCGCTTGCACGCTCGGCTCAGGCGGAACGCGACAATGAGTCATGCTTTTTCGTGAGTTCACCCGCGGGTTATCGATTTAGAAGACGTTATCACGTCAAAAGAACATCATGTGATTAATGGACGGTCCCTTTCAACAATTAAAATGTGCCGTGCAGTTCAACGATGGCGTTCAGTGTGGAAGCTGCAAGAAGCATTTAGATTTTGGGTGTCTGAAGCTGTATAGAGAAAGCTGAGTGCTAGAATCTCATCTCCAGTCATACCTACTTCTGATTCGGGATTGCAATACCGAGATATCGGGATCTCGAAATACCAGGATCCCGTATTATTTTTGCGGGACCAGTCCCGCATATAAATCGTGCGGGATCCGGCGGGATTAGCGGGACTGCGAAACGGCAATTGCTATGTGTTGTTCGCACGCGGAAGCGCGCGATCTGATTGGCATTATAAAACTGCTTGACGCACTCATTCTAGAGTTCATTCTTTCGAAGTTTTGATTAAAAAAAGAAATGAATTTCTTCAATGCGAATATCTTCAATTCGCCTACAACGCTTTATTAACAGTTGTACCCACAAGCGTGCAAGCAGTTGTATTAATACCTATCTCTATATATAATTCTGAATAATCTTTTTTTTTGTTTCTACGATACAGGATTTCTCTCTTTCTTCAATGACTTTCAGAAAAATGAGGGATTCCACAAATACCAGTTTCCCGCGGGGTTTAGACCTCTCAGTCCCGCAAATACCGGGATTAAAATTTTGTTGCGGGATTGCATTCCCTACTTCTGATTAAGAATCTCTTGAAACCATTTTGGTTGAAATTCAAGACATGAAGCCTTAGTTGCTGAATTTACCGCAACTTATTTTTTGACATCACGGCACGACCGTACGCAAAATACGCGCATTATCGTGGAGTTGCGGACACCAGCGCGTATTACCTATTACCTAAGAGGTGATTGACTGATGAGCTATCTGACCTGAAGTCGACATGTGAAGGTACTAGCGGCAGACTTCGATACGAAGATATCTGAAGTCGAAACAAAAGTATCTGAACTTGAGACCGAGTTAGAATACTCATCAAGTGATCAACTAATGTCTCAATCAAATAATGTTGAAATCAAGGGAATTCCTATGGGAAAGGATGAGAATCTATTCACGACTAGCTGCCCCGATAGACTTCGTCCTATCAAAAGTTATGCATTTTTTTAAATTTTTCTTTCCGTAAGAACCATCCTCGTGCTTCAAGGAATATTCTAAAAAAATTATTAAGAAAATCAGTTCAGCTGTTCTCAAGATTTGCGCTTTGCAACACATTTGGCGATTCATTTTTATATAATAGACTAGCTTTTGCCCGGGACTTCGTTTGCGATCCAGGTTAAAAAGTAGCCTATAATATCCTTGCCCAGATCTACCCATTTGCCATCAAAGTCCGTTCAGCCGTTTTAGCGTAAAATTTTCCAATTAACAACGCAACTTTTTTTTTCTTTCATAAGAACCTTCTCCTGACAATTTAAAACAATAAAAAAAAAAAGAATTAGCGAAATAGGTTCAGCTGTTATCGAGATTTTCTCTTAGCAACACATTCAGCGATTCATTTTTATATTATAGAATATTGAAGCCATTGGTGTATTAAGGTGTTGCAGGTGATGGTGTTGGGTGTTAGTTGTTGATATTGGTGTTTATGGCTCGCCAGCCTAAGTTCCTATAGCCTGCTTAGGACTATAACGTACAAACAAATGTATGTAAGCTTATACTAAGTGTTGGTGTAGGTATGTAGGTGTGGTGTGGCGTGTATGTAGGTGTGGTGTGGCGTGTATGTAGGTGTGGTGTGATGTGTATGTAGGTGTGGAGAGGTGTGTATGTAGTTGTGATGTGGCGTTTATGTAGGTGTGGTGTGGCGTGTTGTGTGGTATGTATGTAGGTGTGAAGTGGTATGTATGTAGGTGTGGAGTAGTGTGGTATGTATGCAGGTGTGGTGTGGCGTGTATGTAGGTGTGGTGTGTATGCAGGGGCCCTAGGCATGACAATAGTGTCACAATGGTCTGTCACTGATCTCATTATGGTTGAATTTGACAAATTTTGTATGTAGTAGATTACAAAACTTGTTAAAATCAACCATATTGTAATAGCAGACTTGGGCCCCAGGTGTGGTGTGGTGTGTATGTATGTATGGTGTGGTATGTGTGTAGGTGTGGTGTGGAGTAGTGTGGTGTAGTGTGGTATGTATGCAGGTGTGGTGTGGAGTAGTGTGGTATGTATGTAGGTGTGGTGTGGTATGTATTTAGGTGTGGTCTACACGTAGGTGTGGTGTGGTGACCGATGGAGTATATACAGGACATAATAGCACATTACTTGGATGAAAATAACAGATTTAATGATGACTGTTATATATCGCTGTTTTAGGGAACTCAAGTTTTAAAGGAAGCGCCAGAAACGCCAGTGCATCTCTTTCTTTCTATCTCTTATGAAAAGGACAGAAGATAAATATGACTTTGGTCCTGACAAATTCGTCCGCGCCTGACGCAAATTGACATATTTTAGTAGCCATGTTTATAATCGCATCTAAAGTATCTATAGAAACTAATATTTATCCTCTGTCCTTTTCTTAAAACGATAGAAATACGATCATATGTAATCGTCCTAGCATCCTGACATCAATGGTGTCGCTTATGTGATTGCGGTCGCGGCGAGTGGTCGCGGCGTCGCTTGCGGCGCGAGGGCGCGGACTCCACCAGGCCGGCGTGCGCTTGCGCCGCTAGGAGCATGCCCAGCTGACCCTGTGCCTGACAGGAGGGGGATTATTAGAACATTTCGTGGCTCAAAGGTGTTAGCAACCAAGCCAAAAACTCCACAAAAAATTAGAACATTTCGATTTTTAAAAACAAAAATTTACAGAACATCAAGCTACTACAATCTGTCAAATTTCTTTATTAGATTTTCAATTTTATCGGGAAAGCATTAAGGGTTAAGGTTGATTGGGAATATTTGACAGTGGCGCCGATTCTCTTGTTCACAAACTAAACTAAATTTAAGTTAAGTGCATCTTTTTCTTTCTATTTCATTAAGAAAAGGACAGAAGATAAATATTAGTTTAGTCCCGTCAAATTAAGATACTCCATAGACAGTTTAGACGTGATTAAAAACATGGCGACTAAAAGTACGACAATTTATGTCAGGCGCTGACTAATTTGACAGGACTAAACTAATATTTATCTTCTGTCCTTTTCTTAATGAAATAGAAAGAAAAAGATGCACTGAACTTAAATTTAGTTTAGTTTGTGAACAAGGGAATCGGGGCCAGTTTCGGGTAGCTTGACCTGTTGTCATCAGTACCACAAGATTAAGTATTTTTTTTATTTCATAGAACCTAATCTTACATCTGTAGAATAAAAGATAACAGGTGGACACTGAAAGTAACAAAATGGAAGGGACCAATAGGAAAAAGGAACATTGGGAGACCAAAGAGACGGTGGGCCGAGGACATACAAGCGATAGCAGGAAAATGTTGGATGGGAAAAGGCCAAGACAGAGAAAAATGGAAAAAAATGGAGGAGGCTTTTACCCGAAAGGGATCCGAATAAAAACTAATTGTACTAATACTAGAAATAGCAATAAAGTAAACTAACACTAACCTACTAACAAACATTTGAAATGTAAAATTTGTTAAGGAACAAATAAAGCTTTATTATTATTATTAATAAAGAAAATGCGTAGGTAACCTACACGTAAAGCGTAAAGCGCTGCTTTTCTCAGAAAGCAATGAACATGATGTCAATCATACATACCGTTTTTTGTCACCCTATTGTCAAATACATTGGTGAAAATTAAAAAAAATATATGACGACCACACCGACCACCGCTTTTCTAGGAATTCGTAGGTTTATCACTGGTTCAGTATTATTAGTCGAGTAGAGCGCACTAGATCACACGGACGCTCACCCATGAGATGGACTGACCAAATTAAATCCGCAGCGGGCGATCCCTTGTATGAGTGAGACCATAAATCGGTGTAGGTAGCAAGAAATCGTTGAATCACATCTGCCCCTAGATCAGAAACTACATGATGGCCACGACCGCTCTGACAAGAGTGCTACGAAAAAGAAGAATATTAACAGTCACGATGTTGTCATTTGATGTCTCCAAATTATGCATTTGGAGACATCAAATGACAACATAGTGAAAATATCGTGAGTGCTCGGTTCTGATTGGTCGTTTCGTATGGAGAGGAGTCGGCAAGAGTGTCCACGCTTACTCTTTTAAAAATAATTGAGTTTTACAATTTTTTCCAATCAAAGTGGGTATGGGAGGACAGCATAGCCATTCAATGAGTTTCAGGTAAATTTATAGTCCTCAAAATGAAGAAGAATCTCAAATCAAAAGGATAGTTATAATATAAAAAAAAAACTATTGAAATTTTGTGACATGATTGCCAGATTACAACAACTAATATTAATTCTCTGTAATGTCATATAATAGAAAGATAATGTTAAAAATAAATATGACGTCATGTAAAACCACGCATCATGTCTAGCCACAAAATATATCGATTTCATGATGAACTATTTATATCATCATCATCATCATCTGCCTAGCCTTTTCCCAACTATGTGGGGGTTGGCTTCCAGACTAACCAGATGCAGCTGAATACTAGTATTTTACATGAAGCGACTGCCTATCTGATCTCACCAACCCAGTTACTGGATAATACGATTCCCTTGGTCAGACTTTTAGGCTTCTGACGACCCGAAACGACTGTCAAAGATCTACAAATGACAGCCGGGACCAACGGCTTAACGTACTTTCCAAGGCACGGAGGGGTCTTGGTATGTAAATATGGTCACCCATCCACCAGACCGACCGCGGCAAGCGTAGCTTAACCTGATCGATCGACCTGTGACGCTGTTATTATTTAGCCACGAGCCCTGATGAACTATTTATATCTCTATTAAAATATAGTGGCAATTTGAAACTAATGTGTTTGGATTATGTCCAATATCATTCTAATGCGGTGAGACTATTACTGTAGGTTTAATGACCAATACAGGAAGTTATCTGAACAATACAAGTTTAGAGGTATGAGGCACAGGGTGTAAAGTTCACTCATCCTTTATAGAAAAGGGAGGAATCTCCGACCAGACCGGGGTTGTTGAGCCTGGCGGGCACTTGCCCCGGTTGATGTTAGGAAGTTGTATGTGTGCTATTTGAGCGGTAAACTGTGCTTGCGAGATGCAGTATTTGCGTGACGTCAGCATGACACGTTGTTCGCATGTGGCGTTGTAGATACCGCTACAGATGGAAGATTCTATATACTACTACGTAGCCGTGTTATAGTTATATCCCTAGGAATATAGCTATAAGAAGGGAGCGGGCCGTAATACACCACGCGGGTACAGTGAGGGTTGGTAGATCACGTGGCAGACATGCTATGCCAACCGTAAATAAATTCGGATAACAGAAGGATAATTCTGGTAATGTTTAAAACATTCACAGTCTGCAGCCTAATTGCGTAACACATTATCGGCAAATGATTGAGACTAGTTGGTATCGTTTGGACCGCAATCTGCATTCATTGCGTTATTTACGCGTTGTGCAAACAAAGTTTTCGAACTTATGAAGCAATGGTTTAGGAATTTGCTTCAAAATGATGCAGATTCCAATTAATAGTGTGTTATGCAATTAGGGCGCTGATTTCAGTCTCAATAAGTCAAAAATACCTCAACTTTCCCTAAATTTTGACTAGTATTTGACATTTGTTTGTCGCCGAGATTAGACTGTGACTAGATATTGAACGTTTCTAATTACGAGAATTGGCCTTCTGAAGCCCTACGATGACGCGTTAAAACCATCATTAAACCGCTGTGAGAAAGGGATAGCGCTATTCATCCTGTATAGCTCCATCTTTGTCTGCCTCTGGAACCATGATGGTTTGAAGACGTCATAGTACCCCCCTGGTCATACAGATGAGTGACACGCTTCAACGACAGAGGTGACTGCTGTCGTCGTTTACGAGATCTTTCTTTCTTAGTTTGCCTTGTCTACAAGGCCTACAAAGTCCTCCCATCAACAGGTCTAAAGACCTGTAGACCATTTATTATTTTAATAAGTACCTGGTACTGGTTGACAGGCCTATGCTGTTCTCCATATCCTCTGTAATTTGAAAACATTGTAAAATAAGTTTTTTTTTTTAAAGAGTAACTGTGGAGTTTCTTGCCGGCTCTTCTCCACAGGAAACGACCATTTGGAACCGTGTACCTAGCTTTTCTTTTCTTTTTTTTTTTCTAATGTTATAAACTAGTGCTTGACCATGATCCCGCCTGATGGAAAGCAGTGATGCAATCATTGGTGGTAAAGCGCATTAGTTTATTATTAGCCTATTCACTCTAGCCTTGAAGACACTTAAGTTGTAATCAGACGGGAAGACCGCTGCAGGCAAACTGTTCCAGTCCTTCGAAGTACGCGGTATGAAAGACGAGGCGAAACGCTTCGTCCGGATCGTAGCAGTGTCAACAACGTAAGGGTGGACACTCGCCGTACGACGGGTCGTCCGATGATGGAACGGTGATGGCGAAATTAAGTCATGTTGGTTTATGTGAAATAAAAATAGTTTGAATTTGAATTTCGCGTAGCACAGTTATATCCATAGTAAGATAGAAACCGCTTTCATTAGCGGCGCCCCGCGCTTTTACCCGCATAAGTTTCGATCCCGTGACGATATTGGGATAAAAAGTATTCTATATGTTAATTTCGGTTATAAACCACTTGTGTGCCAAATTTCATCACAATCCGTTCAGTGGTTTTTATGTGAAAGAGTAACAAATATCTGTATGTCCATACAAACTTTTCCGTTTATAAGTAGCATACTAGGAAGTAGGACAGGATATTATGTAATGAACATGAAATATTTCGGGAGATAACCGCGAACGCCCGGCCACCGTAGGCGCGGGCTTGCGGGCGGCGAGCAATGGGTAGCTCGCCGCCCGGTAAGGACCAGGCCCGGGTCGACGGCGCGTCGTGTTCCGCGCGCGCCTCAAAGAGATGCAGTCAGCATAG
>VKGM01004073.1:0-15234 GCA_007844875.1 Busseola fusca | reverse complement strand
ATGAAAAGGACAGAAGATAAAATATTAGTTTAGTCTTGTCAAATTAGGATATTCCATAGACAGTTTAGAAGTGATTAAACTAAACTGACAGGACTAAAATAATTTTTAGCTTCTGTCCTTCGCTTAATGAACTTTGTGAACATGGGAATCGACGCTAATGATAGGTGTAAAATACAAAAGGACAGATTTTATTAGTAACTCCTTCATACAAATATTGACCCTGTTTTAAACTGGATCTTAGGGGGCACTATCGAGGGTGACAATAACGTGAAAAGAATATCCTAAATTGATAAATGTCTCCAAGTAGAAACGACGTTTTAGGTGTACATACATATGTCACTTTGCAAAATGAACAGAACACACATGAACAAACTAATGTAAATAAACAAAAAGTTGATGTTAACGATAATAAAAGTGGGCGTGGCCAGCGCGATGCAAATAATTTATAATACAGCCATATGGCCGCTATTTTCGCCACAAAGGAAGTGTCCCAGATGTAACATCCTGTATGAATACTCAAACTTCTTGATCAGATGGCTGTGCTAAAAGCAACTAAGGTCAGTCCTGTCGTGAATGTTGGTTGAAGAGTTTTTAATGAGAACCATTAAAATCTTTTTTGCCGTTGAGGTAACGCAGATTCGATGTAATACAATTGGTAAATGTAGGTGAAGAACATACAACTGAAGTATTAGAATTGATGGCTTTTAAAATACGCAACTCTAGGACTGGTTATGCGTATACCTTGAATGACACTTGCGAACTCGATTAGGTGATGTAACACTTATTATATCTTCTGCATATAAAACAAATGGGTTGACTTACTTAAATATGGAGACACGTGTGATTGTTTATAGGAAGTACGCAATATTTTATGTAAGCAGATGTCCTATATACATATGTATACCTATGCAATGTATACGTCTGACCACTTCTTTGGCAAACTGTCAGAGTCTTGTGATTCTTTGGATTCCCAGTCAGTAGTGTCATTACGAACTGACGGTAAATATTTAGACTGTAATTCTATAATTATTTATTTTTCAATAAAGATGACATTAGTACACATATTTTATTAAGTGTTTTGTGTATTTAAGAAAATAATGGCATCCTGCACGTAACATCGGTTGGCACTTTGGGGGTCAGATTTTTCATTAGCTAATGATGATAGAAGAGGACATATACGTTTATTTACGTTGGTGTTCTTTATCAGTAGTGACGTCACATTTACCAATATTCGATTCAGATACCATGAAATATACCTAATAATTAACTGTTATGTCCATATTAAAATGTTTCTGTAGAATATTACACAATACTGCTATGACGTGATTGATGTATGACTTATAATACAAGCTGCGTGCAGCGTTCACAATTCAAGACTAATCATATCGTCAAGGCAATAGAATGGCAGAACATCTGTACCGGGTTACTTCAAGGATTTTGCGAAATGAACCTCGTTTATTTGACTACCTACTTGCGTCTACTTTTATCATAGTTTGTTTGAATCATCCTGTACTGTATTTAGACTGTCTATAAATCTTTCGCTTTGTTTACAAAATCTGCTTTTAGCTGGTTTTAGTAAAAAAGTAATTAATGGTTATTCCAGGTTTACCATTTATTTTATTAACAATTTATTTCGAGCAACCAGACTCATAGTGTTAGTTACAATGTGCCTACAAACTATGTTAGTAATACATTTACAAACAAAACAACAGCAGCAGTGGTTCACAAACTGACAGTCCAAACATTTCTTATAATTAAACATTCTGCTATTTCTGGTAAAATTTTAGTAGTCGTTTAATACAATTTTAACCGAAAACATCTATAACATTACGATATACAAAACTGCTTTTAATGAAATGTATTGGTTTTT
Source organism: Busseola fusca (assembly GCA_007844875.1). Taxonomy (NCBI): domain Eukaryota; kingdom Metazoa; phylum Arthropoda; class Insecta; order Lepidoptera; family Noctuidae; genus Busseola; species Busseola fusca. The sequence continues at coordinate 13,364 of VKGM01004073.1, read as the reverse complement.
CGCAACCAAACAATATAATTAAAACACGGTATAAGAAATAAATAAATTCTTATCCTCAAAGGAAACCCACAATTTTAAAATGCTTTGCATATTGCGTAGATAGACAAAAAATTCTTACGTCCTAAATTTATTTTCCTTAGAGATAAACCTTAGGTTTTACCAATAGAATTTATCAACAATTATCTATATAATTTATGTAAGACCAGTTTGGTAGGGTTGTCGTATACAGCTTAGAATTAATATCATTTTGCTACCCATAAATAATATTGTATACTGAGTAATACAATAGACAGAATGTCTGTGGGTATCGAAATCCGGGTCTAAGTTTCATTATGTTCAATTTTCGACCTTAAATTCCATTGAAAGACAACAGTCGACTCAAACAAACTCCTAACCTGTCTTCTGTGTTCCAAGGCATGCAAAGTGACCCCTGCGCTGCCACTGATTGAAAAAGAATACAAAAACATCCGACCTAAGTTTGGTATGACTATTTGGCACAATTCTATTACATTATGGCCCTTATTTCACAATCATATCCGTGTAGTTACTCTTGTAATACGTTAGTTATATAGTAGTTATACAAAATATTATCAAAAATTGTTTAATGTTACCTATAGAGGAAGAGATAAATACTTGCAAACTAAGTGTTAATGCAGTAGGTAATCATGTGTACCTGGAACGCAGTATAATAACACTGACATCATAATTATGAGCTATCTTTTCATAATACTGTAATCTTGCTCAGTATGTAGATAATTAAAAACTTACGGTTTATACTACTTATTTCGTTAGTGTTCACATATTTTATTCTTTGGTTATTGCGAAACAATTTATATAAAGTCATTATTATTTCCGAACGCATCTTAAACCGTCTTTTATAAAACCGTGAAGGTATTCATACAAAATACTTTAGTTACTACCCTCCTCACTCGATGACATTCGAAGACGTTTCATTTTATGTTCTTGTGAATTAGCTGTTCGAACTCGCAGGTTGAGTCGATATAATTTTGACTTATTTTTTTTAAATAGCACTTAATTTGCATAACTTATTATCTTTTAATATAGTTTCCTTTACACTTCTTCTAACTTTTCTCCTAATATGAAACTAAACATGAATATATTAAGCGTGATAAAATGTGTGTTCAAAGAAATACTGAGAAAAATGTAAGTATTATGTAACCTTAATTACCTTCACAGGCTATATTGTACCTCTTAGTACCCGTATCTTGTCTATAACTAGTATTAGATTGCGTTTCCTGTGTTTGATAAATATACTGATTTACATAGTACAGTTGACTATGGCAATACCTTCAGTTGAAGTAACAATAAAATTTGCATCATCTAAACAGTATTAAGTCAAAACATGCAAGTTAATTGTTGCTTCAGTTTTATTTTATGCCACGGCCAAGAAGCGTTTCTTGGCCATGACATAAAATCATCTTGCAAATGGAGCTTAATACTTGTAAGCTATCACCTAACCAGTGTTCCTAAGCAGGATTCTCATTTCCATAGAAATAGTCATGGGTCACTAGATCGCATTATAAAGACAATGAGTAGCTATTCCCTATTAACCGGATGAACGTAGTATCATTTATGAAGGTACTATTGATGCCCTTGCTTATAAATTGATTATTAAGTACACGGTCAGTTGCTTAAGCTACTTATAGGCCCCTGGAAGGAGGATATGAAGCTGTTTTTAAATATCTATGGAATTCAGACAAACAGCTGTTCTATGAAGTACTAACGATAGGCGGTCTAATAGCGATACTTTTCTTTCTCGCTTTAGCATACACCTGTCATATAACCTTGTCCCTCTCCGTAACGTCTACTAATTGGTGTGCCGTCTCCAAATAATTGCTTTGGAATTACAAAGTACCTACACTTCTAAGTATTTCAAGTAACACTTATATGATAACCTATCAAATAGTTAACTTACAGTTTATGTGATGACTTTTTACCTGAAAAATTAGCGCTCTTTTTTCCATAGAAGGATGTACGTCCTTTAGTTATCTCCATATCGAAAAATTCTCCAAAATTTTCCTACATTAGGATATCACTGGGTTGTTAACTGGGCTAATTAATTCTGAACAAGGGTATAATTGTCATTTATTAGACTGTAGCCGTGCAATGTCACGTTTTGTGAGTATGTTTTCTGCGTGTACAAATAGGGCGAACTGAATAAAACCAGAATATTGCAAAACTGGTTTTATCCAGTTATGGCTCATCACACTTTGCCCACTTCAACACTCGACGAGTGAACCAGGATCAATAGTGGACGCAGTGAACATATCGACCAGTGGCGGCCTTTTGAAAGCCTTGACAAGATATCATCGCAGTACAATATGGCTACTTGATTCTCTTAACCTCCAAAATGGTATTAGGGGCAGGGATTATTATCTATTTATGGTAATTAAGCATTAGTTTGAATTTTAAGAAACATCATTACTTTGGTTGTTGTTCAAAAGAAATATGGCTTTTTTTTCAAAGCTTTTTAGGAAACATTGATTTTTGGAAAGCAATAGGAACTATTAAGCCAATGCCACGAAAGCCTTTTCACTGTGGATACAGCGGGCTAGTTCACAACAGATAGTCCCAGTAAATGTTATTTTTTAATAAGCCACGTCCTTTGACAATTGATATTTCCGCATTGGGATCTCTATACCACTAATTAATCCCACAGCTGTATAACGGCGGACTTTAGTAATTATTTTGCACATGTTTTTGATTGTGCCACTTTAGCTCATTTGGTTTCGTGGAAAACCGGCACTATTTAAGTCATTTTGTTAGTCCATCGTGTAAAAATAAACACTATGGCTGAAAGGTCCTGATCAATAATTTTTAACTTATGCAAGATTATAAAATTACAGTATTATCTATATTTCCAGTGATATTAAAAAAAAAAAACACAAGGAGAAATGCCAAAATAAAGCTAATTATTTTTCTATTTTTATTTATAATAAATGCTATGTTTGATATCAATTGTCTATATATTTAAAACTTCAAAACACTTTAGACTTGGCGTTGGTATGCCTGCATGATTATACATATATATGTGTATAATATTAATATTAATATATATAAAATTTTTAAAACTTGCCCCAATCTAGGAATTACTCCTGTATCATGGGACTGTTTAGTTTACATACGATTAAACTCATATACACAAATAGCTAAACCCGAAAGAACTACTTGTAGGTCATACAAATATTTGTTCTTTGCGGGAATCGACCCGGCGACACGCAGCGCAGCAGTTGATCGCTCAGCCACTGCGCCAACCGTTTCGTCCACTTCAAGTGTATATGTAAAAAAATATTCATATTAGACAAAAATGTTATCAGCAATAAAGTTGAAAATAAAGAAATTTGGTAGATCCTAGTAGCTTGATGTGCTGTAATCTGTAGTATAAAATAACAAGAACATAAAATTAAAAATGATTATAATTACGAAAGCAACATAAACACTTAAAGAATTCCCACAAATATGGAACTAGTCATCACATTGAATAGTCAAAATAATAAATACAAAAACGTAACAAAAATATTTCAAGGCGTTACTCAACTGAATTAATAATATGTGTATAATATGCGTACATAATGGCGGTTATTATTAGAAAATTTGCAATTTAACGCATAAAGAACCCCAAGGTTTGGTATCAACGTTAGACTGGACGCTTGCCAAATTTCACTAACCCGTCTGGCTGGACATTACAATAATCTCTGTTTATTTTTGTTAACTGTGCTGTTTTAAAATCGCAAATCACGCCGAAGAAATCGCAATTACAGTTAAAAGAAACTTCTTGTACCATCGTTTTAAACTTTGCCTTTATTTAGAGTTAGGAGATTTATTTGTTGTTCATATACAAGTGAATTTTGAGGATTATGATAATGACCTACTCATTACACCCTCAAAATTTGTTTCTGCAATAGTGTTATGCCCATCTTTTTTTTTGCAAATAGTTAAATATCGTAAGCAGTTTTGCTTATGATATTAAAATAGAATGAAGATCTGGGTGGTTTTAGGCTAAGTTTGTAATGATAATAAATTTGCGATAATTGTCTTCGTGTAGATTGCATAACCTCTACAACCTTCCATTAGCCAGAATTTAGTGTGTTTTCTAAACTTCTGCTGTTTTTTCTGTAATCATTTCAAATTCTTCAGATTCCAATGTCTATACGTATACATTCTCATTATAATCAATTTTATATTTATTCTACTAAAAATAAAACACCAGATTGGCTGATATTTAAATTTTTTCTCTTTCTGCTGAATTTAGATGCTGACAGAAATGAACACAGGTTCCCATATTTAAAAGGTTTTGTTCTCCACTTCAATTGCATCCAACATGAATGCAGGATTGCCATCTGTTGTAACCTCAACAGCTTCATTGAATGCAACCATTCTGATGTTAACCACGCCAGTCAGAACGAGGTCAGCTATTGTGACTACCTACCATGGCTAACTTGTCAGGGCATGGCGTTCCCACGACGAGGACATGAATGCATGGATTGATGATTAGAATTTGAAACATACCTACTGCCCTAACGACTAATGTGTTGTGTTGTGACCTTACGTTACCTTGATTACCTTTATTGCGTGTCGGTCAACGTTGTAATCGAAAATAAATTGTTCCGTTTCAAAATATTTTTTCACGTTTGGTTGCAAATGTTTTACGAACAAAGTTTCTACTTCCAATGACTAGCTTTTTTTTTGTCCTAGCTGAGAACTTGACACACGGATGCAGGCATTATTTGGCTTTCGGAACATCGTAATCATGTCCTGAAATACAGGGCAGCACTAGTTTAGACTACAGTCCACTCCATTTATTTTTTATTTTTACGATACGAGTAGTTTTTGTTTGAATTGTTTATTTTGGTCCCATGACAATTTTAGGCAGATACTACAGTTTTGGTAGATTACGTTAAAAGACGTTTTGACTTATCTAAACGGTACATAACAATACTATTAGTGTAGCAATACTATCTACTTGCTTTGCATAACATAGAGTCGTGTAAGCTCTGACGTCAATGTTTGATCGAACGCTCTCTAATACTTCAACGGGTTTGGTCGTAAATTCATTTCTTCGTGATCCTTTTGTTCGTAACAGATATGAAACACAACGCCCTTTGTAGGACAGAATTTTATTTTATTGAGTTCATTAATGAAATTGGTTACTTTCAAGAGTTTATTGAAACTGCACAAATAATACCAAACGGTTACAATACAGAAGCAATCTAAAATATTCTGCCATGTTACATATACAATTCTTGCTCGATTGTCTTGTCTCATACAGGCCACGATATTTGTTATGCATTAATGCCATACACGGGGGGCAACATCCGTTGACGTCCAACTGTTTTCAGTTAAGCCACGACGAGCATATAACAAAGCCGTCTTCGAAGAGATCAATTTGAAAGACGTGTTTGACTGAAGAAAAAAATGTTTTAATTACATAAACCTACTTATCAAGTTTTTATATGTCAATGTTGTGTTCAAGTGTGTGTCAAATATTATTGGTGTCTGCAAATGACAGGATAATGGATCTCTCACGTTTGGGAATCGGTCAACGTTCGCATTGTAAATGTGGAGTTTCCTGAATATGGAAATAGGTGGAAATGGATGCAAATTACAGTAACGCGATGGACTGTTACGAAGGGCTTTCGCATTGCGGGTTCGGTCCCCATAACATCGCAATAAGGTAACGGGAGAGGTGCGTGTTCAACTGTTCAGTCGCCACCCACCGCTGCGCGAGGCGTGGTGGCCGGCGCCTCAACCGCCGCTAAGCCAGTCAAATAGTCACCGTCGGCTCGGCCGTGTGTATTGAAAACTCGCACTGGCGCTGGCTGCCAGTGTGCGCCAAAACGCTTGTTCGCGCGGCTCACGTTGGCGATTTGCCTCAGCTGTTCTTACTCACAAGTCTCTCTCTCTCGTCTTTTAACCTGTGTCTGTAAAGTGTCTGTGCACGCGTTTCGATGCTCTTCTCTCCTATCGCCATCGAGGCGATGAAGTGCAAAGAGGAAAACTGCGAAGTCGGCGTGGTGCTAGAACACAACTCCCTGATCGTGTTGTCTGTTGACAAGACCATCGTCTGCCTATGCGGAATGGATAGGAACAATCCCTTCGAGCGCGGGTAATTCTCATCGTTCTGCATTCTGGTACGACGCTAACTGGACTACCTCGACTTATCTCCAGTATACTAACAACTGGTGTGCACACATTGGCCCAACTGCAGTCGTAACACCAGAAGGCCTATTTCCGTAATTAAAAATGTTCAAAATCTAGTCCTGGTCTCATCCCGGCGACAAACAAATGCCAAAAACTTGTCAAAATGTAGGAAAATTAGACGTATTTTTTGACAGATTGAGATTGAGATCAGACTTTGAACGTTCTTAAAATTACGAGAATTACCCCTCTGATGACCATATGGGTAAAACAGAACTGATCAAACTTCAGGTTATACCTTGACAATACAAACATTTTCATATAATATAAGGTTATAATTTTACATTTTGCAACAAAAATCGCTGTTTTCTCAAATGAGAAACCTGTTTGCTATCATTGCAATACGCTCGAAGGTTGTCTTCGATATGGTCAAGGCAAATTCCTTGCAATTGGCCATATTCCAGTCTATATCTGAATGTACCTACCTACATGCTATAAAAGAACGGGCACTAAAATAACTGGACTTTTTAATTTTGTGCCGTTCCGAGGTTTCCGTGTTCAGTGATTGGCTATTTTATTCAACGTACACCGTTCTATTTAGACACCAACAATTCTATTGAATGACTCACAATATTGTTACCGGTACTGACGGTTACTGACGAAAACTTGATAGTGGAGCTATACTTACTTACTGGCTATGTAATGCTATGTTTGGTAAGAATAGTATGATGACCGAAAGAATCGTACAAGGTCGTGGCCAACCGTACAATGGCTTCTGTCGAATACTACTTGAAAAACAAAATAACTTCCTGCTAAATTATTAAATTATTCAGCAGACGTTAAAAATATACTTCTTTGAAATCCATTTTATAGAGCATCGCTCTCAATATTGTATCACTAGATGTTATAATGATTTACGACTGTTCGAGTGAGGGGAAGAAGTTGTCAGGGCATGCGGAAGTGAATGACAAGTAGATAAAACGGAACACATAAATAGTGTACGTAGAAAACTAATTAGTATACATACTGCGTCGTAACAAAAAAGGTTATACAAAGCGGAGCTTGAGCATGATGATAGCCTTCTATCTATATCGGTAACATGTTAACCTACACTGACTGGGCAGGTGTGTGAGAGCAGGTGTTACGACTTTCTTTAAACATCAGAATAACCTAGGTGTGGACCGATCAGTAAACACGGACATGCAAGAGCTAAACAAAACCTCGCTAAGATATGAATTCATAGATCAGAAAAACATTACCAAGTTGGACAAAATGTAACAATACGATATTATTTTTAATTTTGCAAATTTTAACAAAAAAAAAAAGAAAGTTTTGAAAGTTGTAAAACGATCGATTAGTGACAGCCAAGATGATGCGGACTTTGTTGTTTGTGACCCCAATAAAGTTTGAATACAATAACATTCAATGGCAGCTTTCGATTTTATTGTTTTTTAACTAGATGAAGACGATACGATTAGAACTCAAATTATTCCGATGTTTGTTAGTTGAAGTCTTATTAAAAATGTACCCCTGTTGACTCCCATCATTTTGTTTGACGTCAATGCTAACAATCGTACGCTGCTAATAACCATTTTATCAATATGGTACATATTGAATAGTTTTTATTGTTTGACAATCAAGTAATTTCGATGGAAATAATGAATAAGATGGGTGGAAAAATAACATCAACATCTAAATTCTACCTAACATATGTATGCAATCAACAGTAAAAAATATCACCAGGTGCAGAGGTTATGTTATGACGCCTCAAATTAAATATCGGCGCGAAGATAATAGATAGCCTTTGTTTTACGCAATAAAAGGTCAGAAAAAATATTTGGTTACTAAATATTTGTTGCTACGACTCCATAGTTACCACTTATAAACAACGTGGTCGATATGATTTTGATAATACATGATCTGCGTAAGCGAAGCAATCACTGAAGAAACTCTCGTCAGCTGGAAGATTCCAGTCAAACTGAATACATGATTGTATTGATTGAAAAATATAAATGTCTTCTCATGGCGAAGTAGTTACTTTCATTGCACCAATGTTTTGAATCATGTATCGGTCATGTGAATACGACAACATTTTTAAAATGTAAGATGAAGGTCTGCTTATATTCTCACTGCGATGTTAACATCCGCTAGTTATTTCTCAAGCAGAAATATTTAAAGCACCACTTGGATAAGCAACCACACAAGTTCTGTTGGTACCAAACGATAATGAAACTAATGACATGGTATATTGAGTAGACGAAACAGAGGTCCAATGTCAAACGATCATGCACCTTGCATATAAATCTCGAAGTTAAAAACAATGTTAGTCTTTGTCAGTGCGATAAACAGAAAACGTTGGCCCATTCATGCCAGTGAATATGTGCGGCCTGATTATAATTGATATGCATAATATTTATTTCACTTGATAAAAGGGACACAAACTCAGCCTGCATGAGTGGATGGATCCACGTAGGTTCGCAACATATGTATTTGAATTTGTAATACAATCTGACTCGTGCATATGACTCGATTGTATCGGAAAATACAATAATTGTAATTGTCTTCTTTTGTTCTTTGACGAAACTAAAAGATTTTTTTCTGTTTTATAACAATATCCTCTAGACGTATCTCAAGGGTAACGACTCATAATGGCTCACTACCTGTGGTTTTTATCCCGCCAGGCACTATTCAAGTCAAAGGCCCGGAGCTTTGGTTAAGTTAGTCGTTGCTAAGGGCATTGCACCTTGGCGCTGTCCCTTGCCCTGCAGCCCTACTTTAACTTTTGGAGTCGAAAGCTCTCAATGTGAGCCTCCCTTACCGTCGTGTGAATGAGAGTATTGGTCGGAAAGAGATGCAACGTCAACGTTTAGTGCGTCTACTTTATCCATAAAACCAGCTGTGCGTAAGCCATACTTTACTATGCATATTTATATTGTGGACTTTGAACTCGTTTAATGGTGAAATGCAGAACTCACGATGCGGTTTATTATTATCACAGGGATCGATACAAGCACGTTTGATTACTTTTATATCTAAATTAGTTTTAATGATGCCCTAATGGGCGTGCTTAGTGTAGACTCACATTTTGTGTTATCAGTATTTAACTACCTAGAAACTAATAGCGCTGTATTGTATAAGTACTGTTAAGTGCTTACTCTTGTTTTATGTCGTATTATTTATTTAGTTTAATAACTATGGCTGTAGGTATCACTGGTATGAAACAGCTTCAATATTCAAAATTATGATTTCATGTATTTTTAAACAGGTCCAGAAAGACGCAAGAATAATTAATTGCCATGGAGTTTATTAAACCAACCATTTTTTCACTCACAGTCGTAAATTTTAATATGGTTTTATTATCAATAAAATTTGAAGTAGACAATGGAATAATTTATATGTAAGTACCGGTAATCGGGACAAACCAACGGTCGGGCCTTCTGGTGCGTCATAACGACTACTATACGTTAGCGTCGGGCGCCGCCGCCACGCCAACATTTGTAGTTTTTCTCGGAAAACGGTCATGTCGCCAACCGTCCTCCCACCGCCCCCCTCAGCCCGCGCTGACGCCGCGTCATCATACGCGTCTATAAAAGCCATGCGCGCCCCTCCACTTCAACTCAGACGCATGGAGTACTCCGTAGAGGTCGTTTGGCACGAGCGAGCGCTTTGCTAGGCACCTGCCGGCCACTCTTTACGAAATAATTCTAGTCACCAACCGCGCAGCTGAAGCTCGCGTAACGCGGTCTCCCGCGCGTTCCTACGAACAGTGATATAGTGCAATAGCCTAATTACAACAAAATAATTGTGATAATTTATTTAAATTAGTTTTTAGTTACACGCGTCAATTAGACCGCGATACGGCTGTGAGTTGAGTGAAAACTGTGAAACTGAAATGTTGTGACTGCCCGACTGGAACTTGTTACCTGTGATCCAGCCCAGTGTGATCAGTTATTCTTGCGTCGAAGGACCGTTTGTAACAATGGTTAACTACGGTACTATGATGGCGATTCGCATCGTCCACAGCAAGCTGCGCAAGCGGGAGGAGCATTCGGCTTCGGTGCACCCAGCTGAAGTACTTCAGGCTGCACCTGCATCGCAGCCGGAGCCGCTCGCCTTCCGCCAGCAGCCGCTGTGGCAATTCCCGCCGCCGCTGCCTCCGCCTTACGTCTATCCTCACGATCAGGTATGTACACAACTTCATTACAAACAATAACAATCTCAAATATTAATGCCAACTAACTATTTCAAGAATCGAAACCAGTTCCAGCCGTTATACTTGACCCCAATACTGTTTTAACGAGCTTCAATGTCCAGCTGCAACGCATTCCAATTTATCCGCAAATCTCCTCTCGCCTCGATAACAAACAAACAATATTGAAAGTTGCACGTTGGGAAAGAAACGTTACATTATAATACGAAGGAAATCGTGACTGGTTCGACCCTCCCCGCCATTGAGAGAGAGAGAGAGTTGGTGGAACACGCAGACACGATATCTAAGTGTGAAATAAATTTAAATGTCGGGACACGCTCGTTGAATAGAAAGCTGCACAAGGCGAGCATGTTGTAACGCTCCGACCTTCTTTCTTGCTGTCTGACGAACAAAAGAGGCTAATGCAAACGTCTGTATAAAATTTTAACTTGTTAAAACACTGACCCCAATATCACGCTCTGATAACCACTTCCCGAGGCGAGGCTTACCTGCGAAACGGCCCATTGATTTGGTATATCGAATCGTACACTATGTTTCTACAACGGCTGCATGAGCACATATCAAGACGGCTCACCAGGAAGTAGATAATGCTAATGTGTCTTTGAATAGCGTATTCAAGGCTTGCCCCATTCTCGTTTGGCCTCAACATTACTTCTACTTTGCAATGTTAGCTTCCTTGTCCTGTAGCAAAGCTTATTTCCAACTTAAACAAACTTGAACTTAACGTAGTTCGTTTCTACTTCTGGTGGTCTTTATATAAATCTGGACAAAAAACCTTTCCTTTAAAACATAATAGCACAAGCTTCTTTTATTTTCTCGCCTAACAACAGTTTAAATATAGCGGCAGAGAAGTATTGTGTAACGTCTGAAGTTGTTTTACGTGGGGCGAAATAAATATGGTGAACGCATTGGGGTCGATAACGGAACCGAAATCTGGCAAGCATTTTTAGGGTCATGAACCTTTATTAACTCCCGAACATGTCCTCCTGATTTTGGCGTAACGAGACTGATAGTTATTTTTCTTTTGTTTATAGGACAACCTTATGCAGCCGCACGGCAACGAGCGTGCGAGTTTCCGCAGTCTTCGCAAGAACATCGGTGGTCGTTGGAAGCGACTAGTGAAAAAGAAGCCTGAACAGGAAGTTTACACGATCCCGCCTGAGCTCAAGCCACAGCTCAAACAAATTTATGTGTACTAAATACATGGACTAGTAATTATAGCTGAAGCAGGATATTTCGCTGCGTTGATCTAAAGGCGATGACATCAACCTCTCGACGGTTGTAAAACATCAACTTATATCATTACTCGAATATCAAAATTAAAAGCCTGCACGGCTCGACAGCCACTATTTCTGAACATATCCCTTTCGACCAATTAATTCTAATGACCAATGTTACTAAAATATTTTTCTTTTCATTCACCAATTCATTGTGATTTTAAAGCCTAGAAATTGTATTATTAAGTATTAGAATTTGATGTTTGTGACTTGTGAGTGTTGTTCCGTTGCAGATCGTATGAGAGTGATAGTCAAATGAATTTAGTTTAATTAATTTAAAGTTATGAATGTGAATTAGGAAGATGCGGTCGCGCATACTAGTGACGAAAATCCAATAATTATGAATAAACAATTATGATGCCTTGTTAAATGTAATTTTTGACTAATTAGGGCATTTCGTAGTTCATTAACTTATTGTAGACATGATCGTATTCGTAAGTGAACTCCGATCAAAATAGTTTATGAACTTATACATACTGTATGTATAGTGAGTGAGAGCTGAGGTTTGAAACATCTTATTGTTTGATGCAGTATTTTTAGATCATTCATTTTGTGTTGCGAGTGAGACTGAATAATGGTACAATTTTAAGTGTAACGTGACATTGAAAATTTCGAATAAATACAAATATTTTCTGATATTATTGACTATAAGTATCAAATATCAAACAATATCACGATGGAATATCAAATGACCTAGTTGTTGAATGTTGAGTTGCTCGAATTGCTTTTGTAGTATAATTATTCAGATTTTCGCCCGGTCCTTACTGTGATATAATTAAAATGAAATGAAGGAATAAAGAAATATTTGACAGAAGATGTAGTTTTAACTTGATTGCCTTAATACCTTGTCAATTAAAGTCTAGCAAGGGCCGACGGTCGAGAATTTTGATAGCTCATATTGAGCCTGATATTTTGATGAAGTAAGCAGATAGATAATAGGTAGAATTGAGCCATGAATATATTTTCTTTGATTAAATTAACTGTTGCTGTAGAAAAAAACCATGTTATAACTATAATTTTAACATCGTGAGAAGTTTTTTGTTTTGAAAAAAATGTAATCTTTCGTTGAAATATTGGAAAATAAATTCCATCATTATACTGAAGTTTTGTTTCCTTATTACCTTAAACCTTGTTCATTTACAATGACGACTATAAAAAAACCTCATTGTTTTGTTTGCTTTCGTAACATGCCTCGGACGCGATTTGAGGTTATGTTACTTCAAAATATTGAGGTTTTCCTTGGTCTACTAAATGAAAACAAACAAGATTATGTAACCAACAGAATACATTAGACTTAATTATTCACCTTTCGTTATTATTAAGAATGCGGTACAACTTGAACTTGAACACTTTATTTTTCTACAAGAGAAACGTTAATTTTGAGGTTGAGTTTGCAGCGCCATCTAAGAATCATTCAAAAAAGTAATAAATACATACACGAGCGCCATCTATCCCCGATATAGCCTCATAGCAATGTATAGTTCGCGACGAGACCATATTCCGCCATCTATTGGAATGTCGTGAAACTAGATAGGTGCTGACGATTTTTTATTTCTGTTACGGCTCTCTGAAATTGGCGCATGACGCTAGCTAGTTCGCGCCTGTTGCGATAGATGTCGCTAATGAAAAAACAGAAACAACTATAAATGATTTTATAAAGATGCTTTTTTGTTTTTTATCTTCATAACTATTCTTCATTAATTAAAGGCGTTTTATAC
>VKGM01004064.1:2121-14600 GCA_007844875.1 Busseola fusca | reverse complement strand
AAAACAGAAAATTAATAACAATAAGATCGATAAAATTTATAAAATTGGTGAAAAAGTAAAAACAATAATGGTAACAATAATAAAAGTTTTATATGGCAGATACGTCTGCTCGGACATTCTCAAAATCCTTTTGATGGCTTAGAAGAAATATTTTTAACTTCAATTTGAAAGTCGAGCAGCTTTTACTATACTTTATGGGAGGAGGGATATTGTTCCAGCATTTAGAAGCTGCATAGCGAAAACTGCCCCTAAAAGCCGCCGACTTGTGCTGTGGGATGGAAAGCTGTTGGGAACATTTTCTTCCCTCACCAATTCTGTGCCTACTTGTCCACGATAGTTTGTCATACAAGTAAGAAGGGGAGTGAGACTTTATAACCCCAAATAGTAAGCTCGCCAAGTGAAGTTTACGTCTAGCCTTCATTTTTAAAATGTTGTGCTCATTGAGAAAAGGCGTAACATGTCCCCTAAAGGGAACTTTGAAACAGAAACGTGCACAGGCATTTTGAAGTCTTTGGATCATTCTTTCTGTTTTTGACAGTAATCGTTGGCCATAGACCGTGTCCGCATAATTTAACTTAGATAAAACCAAAGACTCCACAAGCAAGACTCGCAATTCTTCACTAAGATAGGGGCGGGCCTTGTATAATATCTTAAGTCTATAAAAGCAATTACGGATTGACTCAGACACGTGTTTGTGAAAACGAAGTTCCGTGTCCATGATGACACCTAGATTACGTGCTTCATAGACTCGTTCGATAGGCTCTCCCATAACGGTCACACAGCTGGCACAGGGTTTAATTTTACCTAACTGGTTTTCGGTTCCAAAAAGCATATACTTGGTTTTTTTAGGGTTCAGGGTGAGCGTGTTGGCATTGGACCATTGCACTATGTTTTCAAGATCTTTATTAAGATCGTTTAGTGCTTGTTCATAGTCCTCCGGCTTAAATGATATATAAACTTGTGTATCATCAGCATAAATATGGTACTTGCATTTATTTATAGTTTTAATTATATCGGCACAGTACAAAATAAACAATACTGGCCCAAGTATCGAGCCCTGTGGAACGCCCCTTCCTACTGACCGATGTCCAGAGACCGCTGTTGAGCCGTCCGCCCGACGCATTGCAACGAATTGTGTACGGTCGTCAAGATAGCTAGCAAACCATTTTATTGTGTTTTCGTCAAATCCATAAAAAGCCATCTTTGACAACAGTAGAGGAACGTTAATACAGTCAAACGCGCGTGAAAAATCAAGCAGCACCAAAATAGTGCACAACCCACTATCTTGAGCCGACAAGATATTGTCTGTCACATCCAACAAAGCCGTGGCTGTACTACGGCCCTTTCTAAATCCCGATTGGACATCGGGGAGGATTTCATTTGCCTCTAAAAATTCAACCAATTGCGCACAAACTACTTTTTCTAAGACTTTAGAAAGTACCGGCAGTATGCTAATGGGTCTAAGGTCCTTTATATCCAAAGCACTTTGAGTCTTCGGCAATGGGTGCACTTTGGCAATTTTCCATAACTCAGGGAAAGATGAGGATGTAACAGATGTATTTATCAAGGCAGTCACGGCGTCCAAAGTCACAGGCAGTGTCAACAATATCATATTGATAGTAATGCCATCGCAACCTTCAGCATTCGATTTAATAGCATTCAGTATGTTCGCGATTTTCTCGCGCGTTGTTGGACTCAAACTAAACGAAGAACTACTATATCGTGTGGATTCAAAAAATGCAAGTAATGAACTACTGACCGTATCCGCTCCCGGCACATTCAGAAAATGGTCACAAATTTTATCGGGATTGTTAAAGTGAAGAGGTAGTTCCTTATTTTTAGGTGGGAGTAGGGTAGACTTTAGGTTTTTCCAGAGAGCCCTGGAGTCATTTATTTGACTGTTGATTTTGTGTTTATAGTACGCTGACTTTTCGTAAAATAAAGACCTAGAAACAAGCGACTTCAATTCTTTGTAATACAGCTTTTTCGAATCTGATTTTTCATTTTTTAAAAGCTCTGCATGTGCTTTATTCCTCAAATGCATCATAAATTTAACATTTTCAGTAATCCAAGGGTAACAATACTCCTTCACAACACTAGTTTTTAGAGGAGCATGGATATCAAACAGCGTAAGTAGGTTCGAATTAAATTCATTGACCATAGTATTAACATCTTGCTGTTCAGTTAACGCATTCCAATTAAGTAACTCGAGATCCTGATCAAAACAATCCCTGATAATGTCCTTTAGGGGTCGATAAGTTATAATTCGTGACGGGATTTTCAAGCGTTTAAAACTGAATTCGCCGGAAATCATCGCGTGCGCACCTAGATCCGGTATAAAATCAACTGATAAAGAGCGTAGTTTGACATTTGTACAGATGATGTCAATCAGAGAGTTACCGTGCACAGTAAAGTGCGTGGGTGACTGCACCATTTGTTTGAGACCTAGGCAGCTCAAAAATGAAACCAACTTGTCCGTCTTTGAGTCCGCGCCATTAAGCATGTTTATGTTAAAATCACCCATTAGTATCGTGTACTCACATTGCGTTAGAGAGTTTAATGAGCCAGATACAGCATCTAAGAACAGATCAACATTTTGCCAGGGCGGGCGGTAGGCGGTACCTATTGCTAGTTTGATTCCGCGAACACTGATTGTCATCCACATCTGCTCGACCGTGGTGTGCGATGGGCTAGCAGAGTACGAGTGGCTTCGAACATGAATACCGTGCTTGATATAAAAACCAACACCGCCACCACGTCCCTTCTTAACAGACAATGGGCGCGGTATATGCCGTAGCCTGTATCCAGGTACGGAGGGTGCGCGTCCTTCTTCGCCTGTTCGCAGCCACGTCTCATTAATGGCCATAATATCGACATCCAAACCCAGTAACGCTGATATAAACTCGTCATGTTTCGTACCCAAAGAACCCGCGTTCCAAAAACCAACCTTAATGTATGAAGTAGACATTATTGGATAGATAATATACTAACAAAAAATAAACATATCAGAGAATATACTAAATAAAAGAACGCACAGATCGATAAAAGTTGCATGTAAACAAGATTGTTGTGATAATTAAATAAAGTGTAGTGTAAGTGAGTGTTTTTATGCGGAACTGAAAAGATATATAAAAATGGTCTGGCACCGTAGGCAGCGTAGACAAAAGATAAAACATGGCTACTTAAATAGTTAAAAATGCCAACAGTATGACAGTGACGGGAATATATATAATAAATTGTACAATTTATCTCAAAAGTAGCGAAAAACAAAAAGCATGTATTCAACGACATGCAACAATGAAACAAAAACAAATAAAATAAAATACAAAACAATGGACCAATTTGAACATTCTCACGTGACACCGTGGTGCAATACGAACATAAAACATGAAAAAAGTTGACAGCAATTTCTACTCTATACAAGAACAAACCTACTAAGCAATGAAAAAACGTGTGATGTCCTTTTCCGTTCGGATGTGCACAACCGACTTTCCTTCCTCTTTACGCGCAAGTATGCGGCCATCCTTAGTCCAGACGTACTTCCATTCCAGGCGACTAGCAGCTTGACGAGTCTCGTAGAATAATTGCCTGTTAGTTTTAGTCAGGCGCTCGTTTAGGTAAATACGGTGTGGCGCTCCCGGCACTTCGATGTCAGCAGTAGTGAGGTTGCGGCGGACGCGTGCGGCACTAAGCAAATTTTCACGCATCGCGTGTCTTGCTAGTCGGACAACGACGATTCTAGGGCGGGGCGCTTCACCTTCGGTGTGGTCACGCCGAATATTCCCAACACGTTTAGCATAAACGATATCCCGGTCTTCGAGCTTAATCGCCAGTTTGAGTGCAAGGGTGTTTATCAATTGCGCTGGGTTTTCACCACTAGACTCCGTAACGCCAGAGAGTTGAACATCGTTTAGCAGTGACTCTTGTTCACGTTCATTCAACTGCTGCTGTAGTTCCTCAATAGTTTCCTCCAGTTTAATTAAGCGCGGGGAATTTGTAGGCTCGGTACTCTCTTCGAGTTCCCTAACACGACATTCCAGGGCGTCCACGCGATTGTAGCACTTATTCACCTTATCGTCAAGACGTGCAAACTCATCCCGAAACTGACGTATTTCGTCTCGCAAGGCGTTAACCTCACTGCGCAGACCACGGATTTCCATCGCCAGGCTGATCTCTTGAGTATCCAGTGTGTCATCTTTCACTGGTTCTGTGATGGTTTCAGTTTTATCAGTGGGGCTAACCGCTGCCGGAGTGGGTAAGCTTGACTCCCCTGTTCCCTTCACAGGGGTCTGGGAGTTGTCTACCCGAGGCACCTTTGCCTTACATCCAGGGCACATCCAGTTAGCCGAGAATGTTGCCGTGGGAGCAACGTTGACGCAGACTCGATGATAAAGTCCGGGACATTTCGAGCATTTTGTGCCATCATTCACCGCCAAAAATTTTCCGCAAGCTCCACACTTTGGCATATTCGATTTATTAATCAGAAAAAAACCGCAATCAACAAAAGTAAGGATTACAAAAAGAGCACGATGTTTAGGTCAGATTTGAACCCACACCCTCTGCCCACCACTGTTGAGGTATGATCTTAACTGGTCTTGCTGCGTACGCACTGATTTAAAAGCTCAATTATTTGACCCAATATCTGATGGGTGGCAATTTGAAAATTAGTGAGGGTGTAATAATATTCTTTTTAGTTCAAAATACACAATCACCTGCACTAAACTGACAATTTTATGTTTTAAAAATGTATTTATAATGATTTGATTATCAATAGTGTTAGTTATCGTCGTATTATTTAAAACAATTAAAGTTATAGTCACAATCACCACATATATGAGTTTCTAAAGTCCAAACTTCACTCACTACTACTACAAAATATTTTTTATGACGGAGCAAAAAGAAATACGTATCGTCAGATTCGAGCGTATGACGCGACTCCCGTGTGACACTAATCGCGTACCTATAGATAAGAAATAACTTTTTACTAAGGTACTCCAATCTATACAAGAGTAGTAGGTACACTAATACTCACAAATATTTCGAAGTTACCGTGAGTTAGTAACTACCTACCTTATTTCATAATGTACAGTGCGCATCGTACATCGTATGCATCGTACTAATTTTCGTAATAATTGAAAGGCAAGTGAAGTTCTTAAAGCCTGCTAAAGTATTTTTTTTCTATATAATCTAGTCGTTTCTGGCACTCACCGGCCACTACCGCGGTACAGCTCGCTTCGCTCGCTCGGCTCGTTACCAGGGGGTCACGATTATAACCTAACCTACTTTTTTTATGTCATGCGTAAGCGATGTAGTATAGTTTAGAAATAGGTCGAGAAAATAAGTATTTAAACAAAGTATACGCGAGCAGTTTCCTATTGCTACGTTCATAGAATGGAAAGATGCGTCGGCGGCTGTTATCGATACGGTGTCGCTCGAGTATTAGAGAACGTTGCTTAAAGCGAGCGGCATGGTGTCGACATTTGCACTTGCCTCTACTATTGACGTGTGTCGCTCGTGTTATGGTCACTTATGTATTTTCCATTCGCTTTTTTAGTTATCGCGAGCCTATGTAGCATTATATTATTTTTTTTTTATGTATGGGTTAGACGTCAATATTTAAGTGAAACATTTGCATACTTACTTTGATTGACGTCATATTTTCTTTTACCAAAACGTCGTATTTTATCCAGACATCGTTATACATGTATGCCTTAACTTCTGCGCAATATTTTCTTTTAGGCGCATTACAGGTTTCGTAGTTTGTCGCCTTTAAATCAAATTCTCCCTGAAAATTTAGTTAAATACAAGTTTCAGTAAGTTCTATTACCAAGAAACTCAGCATTCATGTGTTATTATCCGATTTTCCCAAGACCTCTTCCTTTTTATATGTTATTGGAACTTTATGAAAATAGTTAACGCTGTGGTAACAATGAAAGCCAATCAGCAAGGTGGGTAAATTGTTTCACTACGTGACTAGCCATGGTCATCTACCTAGCCTTTATCCAATATGTGTTGGGAACGTTATCAGGCACTGCATGACTGACCAACCGTCTCGTATTTTTTTTTCTGGTGTGGAAAATCTTCATAGATGTCCGCCGCCCTGAATCGGGCGGCGGGGTCTGTCAGACTCTTGCTGACGAAAAACCACCTCTGTGTTCTATCACCCACTTACGCCGGGGGTTGTGGGAACGAACGTTACTTCCGCAACCCTCGACTCATGCCGGCCCGCCGCTGCGGGCCTTCTCGGGGCTGGGACGGGAGGTGTTTGAGTCCCCACGCGATGTCTAAGAGGGGCGCGTGTGGAACACTTCGCGCCGCCTCGGATCCTGATGTTTGGGGGGCGACAGACGACCCCGAGTCTGCCGCCCATTTAGGGGGGTTGCAAGAGGGCGTTATCCATTCTCCGCAGACTCCCGGTGCACCTGAAGCAGGTTGGGTGAGTGGACGACATCTCCCTCTCCCTTTGCGCTTTCCGTAGCCTCAAAACCACCACGTTCCAGGAGTCTTCGCTGCCGACCATCGACTCAATAACGGCCGTCAGCGACAGGACACTGCCTTCTTCTGAGATGACCAACCGTCTCCAAAAAGCAATTAAACTGACGAAAAAAAATACACCGTAGAATTTTAGTCGACTTACAAATACACTTCCATCCATCCGCTTCATCTATCCAATGACTACTAAAAATTAATAAAGAAATAAATAAAAACAGACCAAGAGCGTGTCGGACCACCCCCCTTTTTTTTTGAGTGGTAAATCATCAAATGACCTCTCCTGCTCTGAGCGGAGCGGAAGGGCGTGTCTGACTTACTGACTAAAACCCATGTTCCTTCACCTGCCTATGCGCCCCAGGGACCCCGGTTACTCTTTGGTACGCTCCACAGCCCTAGGGCAGGCAACGGTCCTTAAGGACCCCACGCTGGAGGCGACGGCCTGCCATGCGCTCTCGTTCCGGACCATGGCCTGGGGTAAAAGTTTGAATTTTGGTGTGAAATTTTGCTTTTTACGACGCGCGCAATGTATCTATTGCAAAACATTGTGAAGGTCGGCTACAATACAGATGATTTAAAGTTAATTTCATCATTTGCCTAGCCTTTTCCGTTGGGGTCGGCTTCCAGTCTATCCAGATGCGGTATTCCAGTATCTTACATGGAGCGACTGCCTATCTGATCTCCACAAACCAGTTACTGGGTAAAACGATACCACTTGGTAAGATTGGTTGTCAGACTTTCGGGCTTCTGACTACCCCGTAACGATTGTCAAAGATCTAAGAATGACAGCCGGGACCAACGGTTTAACATGCTTTCCGAGGTACGGAGGTGTTTGGGTATGTAAAGATGGTCACCCATCCACAGACCAACCTCGGCAAGCGTAGCTTAACCTGATCGATCAGCCCGTGCGGCTGTTATTACTTAGTCACAAGGCCTTCGATTTAAATTTAATTTTTAACATTTAAATCTTGTTAACACCAACGACGGGTGTAAAAAGACGCCTAATGAACCGAGAATCACTTACCTACTCCAGGTCATTGCGATATTTTTTGTTCCGGACTACGTTTAACTGGAACTGATTATGGAGATATTGGAGATCAAAGCTCCAACTTTTTGTTACTTTTTTGGACATACCTAGGTAGTTAAACCAACAATAATTTTGTTTGGTCCTATCAAAAAGGCATAATAACCGGCTATTATTCTAAAAAGAAAATGAGACTTTAACTCAAGATTATATTACTCGCAGAGAAACCGGGCGCCATTTGTAAAGTCACTAAAATAAGTAGCTAAGCCTGTATTTTATTGGCACTTTACCTACTTATTTGAATAGACTTTTTTCTGAACGGTATTTAGTTACTTGTAATTCCAATAATAATTCATTTACTTGGTAACACCGAATACACACACAAAACACACCAAATAAATTAAAAAACAAAGTTAAAACCAAATGTGATCAAATAAAATATATCAAATGAAATTCGCTCAGCAAAATTCCTACTTTGATCGCAAAATATTGTAATGAAAATCTGGGTTACAGCCTCAAGGATTCCTATGTTTAATACTTAGTCGACCAACACTAAGCACGAAGAAAATTCAAAGCAAAATTAAATTAAGCTTAAAATGAGATTAGACAATTCTTGCCTAAATCTAAGATAGACTGACTAAACGTTTCAGACGCAAAGAAATAATTTCCCTAAATCTTTTCTCGTAAGATCCTCATTTAAATATTCAAATAAGGTTCAGACACCTCTGTGTTGCCAGTTACCCCTGTATAATCCGACCATATTGCCACGTTAAAAATACACCGAAAAGTGTGAAAATAGTCGACAAATAGTTTGCAAAGGGCAACTCCCCTCTACAGTATGTTCATAAAATTTCATGATCCAGCCAGTATTGTGCTAGGGTTGTCGAAGTCAAGTGTCCAGACTCTACAATGAGATATCGGTGATATTCCAAAGAGACTTGTTCAGGCTATTTTACGTCGAGTACAAACCGACATACCTATTGTTGTTTTAATAAAACAAACACATAACTTTGTTTTAATCTTGTAAAGTGAAGTATAGAAAGCTACTGATTATAAAAAATGATAGAATACCATTACAGATATCAGATAATACAACATAATTTATTACTTACTAGCTGACCCAGCGAAGAACATACCACGTGGAATGATAAAATGTTGAAATGAATTGTCTTTATTTTTTCTGTTTTCGATTATTTAAATACTCATTCTGCTATACGGGGCGGAGACAAATCAAACAATTCTAAGATCATGAAAATCGTTTCGGTCGATCACGAGATTTTTAAGGTGTATCTAAGCTTTGTGTTATTTATAGAAGAATGGAATTTTATTTTCAGCCTATGTTGTCTTACTGCAAGGCACAGATCTCCATTTCTCTCCTATCCACATCTCTCCGTCTTTAGCTAATGTAGACTAATCCTGTCTGTAGGCGTCAAAGCATAACCTATATCATTATAATTATTTATTACTAGCTGTTGCTCGCGAATTCGTCTGCAATCCAGGTTAAAAAGTAGCCTATATCCTTCTCCAGATCATAGTCTACCAATTTGCCATCAAAATCTTTTACAGCCGTTTTAGCGTAATAGCGTAATTCTGAAATTTTCTACGCAACTTTTTTATTTCTTTAATAAGAACCTTTTCCTCTTTTCGTGACAATAATGATCAACAATAAAAAAAGAATTAGCGAAATCGGTTCAGCTGATCTCGAGATTTGCGCATTTGGCGATTCATTTTCATATTATAGATTACGTTATTTAATATTGAACAAAGTACACCTAATCCGCTTCAATCATTGTATAATTATCTTCCGCTCCATAAAATACACACGACACAATATAATCTATTCATAGTCACATCACCACGTACATCTTGTTACGAAGATCTCGCATTTCCCTTTTAATATTATAGCAGAGGAAATGTTTTGTCTTCGCAGGTAACTTATGCCTGACATCGCAATAAATTGGAGATGGTGTTCCAATCAGACACGAGGCAACCCTACCGATATACGAAAAGCTTTTAATATTTGACGGCTCAACATCTCGCAATACTTTTTATTGCCTTTTGATTTACTCGTACTTTGCCTTTTATGTTTTGTTAAGGCAGATATTTATGATATTTTGTGTGAAATGGTTAGGTGAAGCTGTGAAAAAATTCTGAATTTGCATACAGTAATGTGATGAGAGAGACTTTGTTTGAACTTTGCTTTTTTGAGGGGATTTTTTGTCCTATTTTTAATGCATATTTAATTATCTGTAAAAGTAACATCACGTTTGTAATCTCCGAAGGGTTAGGCAGAAGTGTACCTAAGTACACCCTTTTTTCGCTAATTACGTTTAATGGAAGCCAGCCGATCAATTCTGTAAAAACCTCATCGTAAAAAGATAGGTGAAGTGAGCTTAGAGTGAGCTGTCAATAGTGCCAATACATAGCATTATTTGGAATGACAGCTCACTCCACGCTTACTTCACCTAAGTTTTCACGGTTTTTTTTTTTGGTGCAGTGGGAAATCATCAAATGACCTCTCCCGCATTGGGCGGAGCGGAAGGGCGTATCAGACTTTTACTGACTAAAACCCACCCCTGTTCCTTCACCTGCCTATGCGCCCCAGGGACCCCGGTTACTCTTTCAAACTACCCACGGCCTGCCTGACGCTGGTTTTGCCAAAATGCCAGACAGCTAGTGCGCTGTCTGGCATTTTTGCTGAACTGGGTCTTTTTGGCGCAGCCGTGAGGTACACTTTCCTTCTGGTTTCTTACATCGGATTTTATACATTTTAATTGATCTGTATTTTTGTATTTATTTTTGTTTTTATCTGATGTATGTATCGGGTGTATTGTGTGTTTTAGTCTGTGTTAAATAAATATATTTTCTTCTTTCTTTTGGTACACAAATCAGTCTATAATGTTCCCATGTTCCAACACAAAATGTCCAGTTGCAAAAAAAGGGGACAATGTTAGGGTAGGGGTACCAGCCAATCGATTTTGTAAAAATCTTACCGTTAAAAGTTGGGTGAAGTAAGCCTAAAGTGAGCTGTCAACAGTGTCAATCCCTTTGCTTGGAATGACAGCTCACTCCACGCTCACATCACCTAAGTTTTCACGGTGAGATGGTTACATAATCACACTGCCCGCGGCTCACACACAACATCACACGTCTTATCTCAGTATGTCGTAATTATTGTCTCTCATCATCATCCTCCTGTCCTTATCCCAATTTATTTGTGGTCGGCGCAACATATCTTTTACTTCCATACTTCTCTATTAGACGTCATCTCGATAGTCATCCCCTTTCTAACCATATCATCATTCACACATTCCATTCATCATTTCTTTGGCGATAGGCGGCGGCGATCTCTCGCGTCCGGCCCTGGTCCAGGCTATAGTCCGGAGCGAGAGTGCATGGCAGGCCGTCGCCTCCTTCTGCAAAGCTCGCAAAGAGGGAGGCGGCGCGCGAGAGGGAGAGGAGGTCGCAGCGCCCTCTAGCCCCTAGCCGCCGCAGGAGACGCCCTGGTCGTCGGGAGATGGCACCAAACTCCCAGCCACCGCAGGCGCGGGCCTGCGGGCGGCGAGCGATGGGCAGCTCGCCGCCCGGTAAGGACCAGGCCCGGGTCGACGGCGCGTCGCGTTCCGCGTACGCCTCAGATGCAGTCAGCATAGCGTGGGGTCCTTAAGGACCGATGCCTGCCCCAGGGCCGTGAAGCGTACCAAAGAGTAACCGCGGTCCCTGGGGCGCATAGGCAGGTGAAAGAACAGGGGTGGGTTTTAGTCAGTAAAAGTCTGACATGCCCTTCCGCTCCGCCCAGAGCGGGAGAGGTCATTTGATGATTTCCCACCCCCCAAAAAAAAAAAAAAGGTAACACGTTGCAAATTTTTGAAACTCGATGATTTTTAAAGTTCATAATTTAGCTGAATAGCAGTATTTCACATGGAGCGGCTGCCAATCTGATATCCACAACCCAGTTGCTTGGTAATACGTATCGTATACCTTTGGTAGGACTGGTTGTCAGACTCTCAGGCTTGCCTCTCGGCTGACTACCCGTAACCACAGTCAAAGATCTACGAATGACAGACGCTACCAACGGCTTAACGTACTTTCCGAGCCACGGAAGAGTCTCGGTATGTAAAGATGGTCACCCATCCACAGACCAACCGCGGCAAGCGAAGCTTAACCTGATCGATCGAATTGTGCGGCTCTTATTTTTCAAAATAAATTCTTCAAAACTTCAAAAATGGAAAATTTTGAGGTCTCATCCTGCCTGACAGCAGTGACAGATAACAAAATGTACTTAAGTTAAAATAATTGTTAACTCCAGCATTTACTAAATTTAACATTAACAAACAAAGTATCAGTGAAAGTTAAGCGAGCAATAATCACAACACATAAATCAACTCGCACAAGTTACCAAAAAAGTACATAATATAAATTATCATCTATAAACCCTATAATTGTAAAATTACCACTATTTAGTCAGAATATAACTCAAAGTTTTGCCGCCATAACCACTTATTACGTGGGTGTACTAACAGGATGTACAGATTTCCAGTCTTTTTATTTTACTCATTCCATATTATTACTAAATAACTAAACACCGCCAATTAGTGTTACCTCCTCCAATAATAAATTACTAATTAAAACAGTTAAAGTCAAATCATTTTAGGTAATGCTCATTCTAATAAATTGCGAGCCAAAGTCGTAGTGTCGTCAATAAATCCGGATAACCGAAAGTATTTGGATCAAATTTAGTGCTGACAGTAAAAAGTATCGATATAAGTGCCTATCGGTATTGACGCACGTGCTCCTGTCAAATTTACGGACCGTACTTTAATGGGCGATCCGGTAAGAATTATTGTGTTGTTCTGATGTTGTCTGATTGTCGATAAAATGTGGTGTTGCTTGTCGATAGATCGATTGGTTTTAATTGAAACGTTATTTATGTAAGTGACCATTAAGATTTGGTATTATTGAATAG
>VKGM01004042.1:3802-19785 GCA_007844875.1 Busseola fusca | reverse complement strand
CTAGTAAGTAATCCACTTTCATAAATGTAAAAAATGGTTATGGAAATAAAGGCTCTAATTATACAATCAAGAATACAAATGGCAGTTTATATAAAACTCTGTTGACAAAAAAAAATCTTTTTAAAAGCACCAAACTAGCTAATTAATCAATCAAAAATCTGATTAAAATTAAAAGGTCCACAACATTTTAGTTTTTACGAAATGTCGTAAACTAATAATCTAAAATTACCGGAAGCGATAAAACCCAACTGTGATCACACCCTAAGTTCGACCCATATTCACACATAAAACTTAAAACTCCACCATTCCTAGTACAAAAAAAAGCTTCGGGCTAGTTAACATGAATATTTCCCTAACGAGCAACACGCATTCGTTTTGAAAAAGTATCTAAAGGCTTCTTGCAGACGATGCGAGACGCGATTGTGGGAAAACAATAATATTCCATTTAGTTTTCATAGAAATTGTTCTACTAGGTTCGCGTCGCTCCTGCCTGCAGGTGCCTTAATTTCTAGTATTGTAATGCAGTTCAGGTGGCGACATCTGAGGGATATGGGCGGTTCCTGTTTGTTTTGTTAAAGCAGTAATTACGGAACGGGCGGCCGTCTTATCGATAAATATTGTACGTGGCGTGTGCGCTACGCCTTTGTGTTAGCCAAATTAGAACAACTGGACTGCGATTTATAATATTAAATACACTTTTTATGCATAATTATAAGAGGAATTCGTGGTTAAATGATAACAGCCGCACGGGGGCCTTATTCTGCTATTGCAATAGTGTCACAATGACAATGACATTGATCACGAAACGGTTGATTTTGACAAGTTTTGTAATCTACTACATACAAAACTTTTCAAAATCAACCATTATGAGAACAATGACAACCATTGTAATAGCAGAATAAGGCCCCGGGTCGATCGTTAGGTCAGCTGTGCTTGCTGCGGTTGGTTCGTAGGTGGGTGACAATTCATTACAATAATCGAGACCGCCTCCGTGCCTCGGAAAGCACGTTAAGCCGTTGATCCGGGCTGCCATTCATAGATCTTTAAATCGTTATGGATGGGTAGTCAGAAGCCCAAAAGTCTAACAATTGGTCTTACTGGTGTATCGTGTTACCCAATTACTTGGTTGAGGAAGTCAAACCCATGGAAAATACTGGTAGTTAGCTGCATCCGGTAAGATTGGAAGTCGACCCAAGATTGATTGCACTTTTTATGATAAGAGAAATAGTTAGGCTTTTATTTTACCCTTCAGAATGCGTGCAGTACTTAATATACATAGATGTTTGAGTTAGTACAATAAGCTACATGAAAGAGTTTCTTCTAAAAGCAACCTTATTTTAGCCATGCATGGTGATAAGATTGTTTACATGTATGTAAAAAGCACACTCAAGTCACTCTAATATTTACAGCTATATGTAAATTGAAGCATCTACAAGAGCGTCACGTTTGGTCTTTATATACATCTTGGAACCTTCCATAATTATGTATTTTACTACAGGTACGGTAGGCGAACGCACGACGACATATCAAGCTAATTTCTAGTATTAGATGACTTCTCATTGTACCAAGAGCCTATACAATGCGAGGTCATCTGAAACCGGTAATATGTAGCTTGGTATATCGCCGTGTATACAAGCCACCAAATTACCTGTAGCTATGTACATATATACAGAATACAGGTATATTGTGTACGCACCGTCAAGCACCCGAAACACTTCTTCAAACATAGCAAATGCTGGGCTTTATATTCAGAGCCACGAAGCACGTGGAGCAAACAAAAAGAATGGGGTTACTGCTATACAAGTATACACACTGTGATAACACGGCGAGGCACAGACTAACGCAATCCGTAGGACAATGAGTGGAGGCGCCTGTATAGACAGATTTACTTTCGGTTTACGCTACACCGTGAAAAGTTAGTCTGTGGTCATTATGAGGTGCTTGCGAGTAAGTTAAAAGTTTAAAAAGAATCTATTAATGAAGTTTTAGAGTTCGAGTACAATAAGTTGATACATATCTAGCTGCACACCGCGGATTCACCCGCATAAGACCGATGTGTTATTCCTGTTTATAAGCCATCTGTGTGCCAAATATCATCCAAATCCGTTCAGTAGTTTTTGTGTGAAAAAGTAACAAACATACATACATCCTCACAAACTTTCGCATTTATAATATTAGTAGGATGTAGAATTTAAGAATCCGTCACACTCTAAAAAGAATCCTTAAATGAAATTTATACATTTATATACATACACAAATCTAAAAATGAAGCTTAGAAGAAAGTTTTAAATACAAGAATAAAAAGTTGAATAAAATAAAAAATAGTTCAGCATAACATCATTATATATAATAAAAACTCCAGTTTAAAAAATTATGCCGATTTGCTGATATATAATGGATATTATTATGCATATCCATGCAAAACAGTTTTAGAATAATATTTTCGATGTTAGGTTTAACTTTTGTTTCAAGGGATTTGGCTATACCAATAATAAAGTTGAAGAGTTTGTTTGTTATTATTATTTATTTATTTTTATTAAACTAGTTTACATAATAATATTGACTTAAAAACTATGCCCGCAAAACCGTTTTCACGGTTTGGTATCTCTGGAACTACAAGTCGGATTTGAATAATTATAATTATTTTGCATTTGATTAATCCAATTCTTGAGGAAGAGTATAGGCATATTTAACAACACGCTGTAACCCTTAAAAGTAAAACAAAAGTAAAAATAAAGTCAGAAAGAACGATAAGCAAAAACGAAGGGTGGGCGATGCGATGCGTCGTGGTGAGTCGGGGAGCAAGAAATTTCACGCGAATGAAGTCGCGGGTGTTACGTATATCGTATGTGAGCCATAATTTTTTTTTATTATTATTTAATGAAAACGTTGCTCCACACTAGGAATTTCTCCTGTATCGTGGGTGCGTTTACAAACATTTAAACTTACATACACAAACAGCCAGACCCGGAACAACTACCTGTAGGCCATACAAATATTTGTTTCGTGCGGGAATCGAACCCGCGACACGCACCGCAGCAGTCAATCGCTTAATCACTGCGCCAACCGTGCCGTCATCCATTCCCGTAACCGTCATCAATTCCAGGAAAAGAATACCTAACAAAAGCTAGTCACTTCATATTTTTCGAATAAAACACGAGTTGTATGCAAAATTACTAACTTTGCATACAACTCATCAACTACATAGCAACACTAACACAAAAGCAAACTACTAAGCTATAACAAACCCTAAGGGAATTGATGTGTAAAACCATTTTATCGACTGACTACGCAATAGTTACTGGAAATACTTTTCTCAACATGGCCGCCCTTTTCCATTGCAGAAATACAAAAAGAAAGGAAGCTCAACGTAAATATGAGTTATAGAATTCTCTCTGCGATATTCCATTGTCGGTTTACCATTATGTGTTAACAGTTCACATAGGAATCCTTGAACTGTTGTTGAAACAACAACGGGTTTTTTATTGAAACCATTATAGCATCACGCCTTACTTCTCCGAAGTGTTAGGTATACCTATTGGTAGAAGACCAGGCCCGGGTCGACGGCGCGTTGTGTTCCACGTGCGCCTCAAAGAGATGTCAGCACATCGTAACGGTGTCCACAAGGACCGATGCCTGCCAGGGCCGCGGGTTGTTCGATAGATACCGTGGCCCCTGGCGCACAGGCAAGTGAAGGAACACGGGTGGGTTTATTCAGTAAAAGTCTGACACCCTTCCACTCCGCCTAGTTCGGGAGACGTCAGTTGATGATTTCCCACCCACAAAAAAAAGTCATACCTATTTACACCTAAATATCGACAGTTATGTTTTAGTCCCATGTAGGTAATAGATAATACGAGTTGGTGTCCGCAACTCCACGACAATGCGCGTATTTCGCGTACGGGGCGAGTCCAATGCCAGCAACCGGACACAAATCTAGACTCCGGGGTGATGCCTACTGGAATTCCAGATGAAAAAACTCAATAACACTGTTCGATCCAGCAACCTAATTGCGTAACACACTATTAATCGGAATCTGCATAATTTTGAAGCAAATTTATAAACCATTGCTTCATAAGTTCGAAAAATTTGTCTGCACAACACGTAAATAACACAATGAATGCCGACTGCGGTCCAAACGATACCAACTAGTCTCAATTATTTGCCGAAAATGTGTTATACAATTAGGCTGCAGGCAATGCTGAGCAGTACCTACGCCTTCTTTCCACGGAGGTAGGCAAAACGAAACGTGCTACTATCCTTGCATACTCCTTTTGCTTCGTTTACGGTCATACATCATACTTAGCCTCTCATAATGAAGCGTGAGCATTACCCGGAAAAACATCCAAATTAAAAATGCCATTTACACTTTTAATTACGAAACCTAAACTTACAGACGCTGCACAAGATCAGAAATCTCTAAAGCTTACCGTAATATAACAATGGTGGTACTGTTGTTAAATTGTAATTCGCTGTTTACAGAAAGCATAATGTGTGCTAAGAATGGTACAATACGGCCGATGTATCTTGGCAGGTCTGAACATAGGCTCTCCGAACTGATGCAGATGTTCTCTCACTCACACTCGCAAAATGTTATTGCGCAACCTTCTGCGCGAAGTTCAGAGCCGCCATGTTTCTTCGGCCGTACTGTAATATATACTTTGCTACCTTAAAAGTATGTAGTCTGAGTTTACAGTCTTACCACATAACCATTGATATGGATGCCCATATCTGGTAACGAGCCTGACAGCAACGTGCGGACGGAGAAAAAAGCCGCTCTTATTACTAATATAATTAGGAAAAACGAACATTTATCGACCTAGGGTAATTTAAGAACAGCCACATACATGATCTGTTCCGAAACCCATAACTGATAAAACTATAGAAAAATTGTGTATTGTATTAGAGAACGATGACAATTAAACTTATTACGAAGACAGATTTAAAAAGTACTTAACTGTTCTTTATTATCTGCCCGTCAAAACGTCGAGAGAAGTGAAAAAGAATGGGCCTTATTATAACGCACGAATTTATAAAATTATGTCAAAAAGATAAGGCTGCCTTTAAAAGGGGTTTGATAATGGATTCAAAACTCGGTTTTTAAAAACTTGTAAGCTAGCTTTTACGTAACTACTTTCCTGCCTCTGGCTTTCGAAAGATACGGATATTATCTCTGCATTACTTTACGGTGTACTTACAGTCTTCCCTATCTCAGCTTTTCCTGGCTATTGTAAAGGGACTTTGAACAATAGCCTCAAGTAGCTTTGTTTAAAAACTGGTTAGCAGACGTGTTTTCTGGTTTTTCGAGTCGTGTGCGGTTCCTAATGAACGCACGAGCAGTTCTTTTCAACACGACCCTGGCAATAAGCCAGAAAATTGCAAGGGTAAAGAAGATAAACTAAGGATACTTTGTGTCGTCACAACTTATAACCTTCCGGATAAGCCGGAAACATCTTATATTACAGATAGCGTCATCCACGACGACTCGCCCCACTCTTCTTTTGAAGAAGTGTGAAACATTCCACTACTATTTTAGTTTTGTCGATTCACATTAATTACTGATTAGTGGGTGTAATTAGTGAATATCGTTAAAACTAAAACACATGTGGGATTATAAATAGCGATAACCACTGACGATTAGGAGGGGAGTGGGGCGCGTCTTCGTGGATGGCATTATCTGTAAGTATTGAAACTACCATCGCGAGCCGAAAGTCAGACTAAACTTGGCTTGTGTAACTTTTTTTGTATTTTTTCCATTACTTGTACATAGAGAACTTATCCTCCGCGCCATAATCCATATGAAAACCCAAACAAAAACTGCTATAATAATTCCATTCTCCCCCGAATTTCGAGCTCGGGCGCTAAATTCTCATACACGCCTACGTCGAGGTTCGTTCAAATAACTACGGACATAAATACGTGTGCTGTGTAAGTACTGATATCGTCTGAACGCGTTCATTCATTTTTCTGGCGAGTAAGAATCCACGGACGGCGAGGCGCGATAAGCCACCGAATGCCGACGTTTCCTATAGCAACGCGATTTCATTGGAAATACAGTTTTGATGAAGACGAATTCAATATCACGATGGAATTCGCTCCATTCATTTGAAACGGAGTATTTGCAGATTCCGGAACTGTAAACTTCTCATATTTTAAATGAAGCTCTGAATTAAGTCTTGATTGACTGGAGTGACCTTACTTTTATATATCTAGACTAGATTGTGTTCACTTCCTGAATAACGATTGGTTTAACTAAGCTGACGTGAGCGATATCTACTAATCTGCATTTTAATGCTAGATTTTAATTTGAAAATACGCTAGTACGGTATTTGAAATGGCGTGCAAGCGGGCGTAGGCATAATGGCGCCAAAACTTTCGTTTCCGCCCTGTAACTCGTCGCTCGGCTCGCCTCCCTCCTACATCCCCCGTTTAATGTCTCGCATTAAATAAATACGTCCTTTTTTGTGTCTACTGTTAACATCAATTTTCAATTTTCTAACACGTTTCCTCCAAAATTCCAATCAAACGACGCGACGTCGAATTTAATCTGTAATTCAAATTCAAAGCAATTTGTTGAAGAAACAATAAACGTTAGAAGATACATTGGGAACGTTACCGAAAATTACTTTATACATGAACTTTCATCATTACCGGTAACGAAAAAGATTCTAAACATCCTTCCTTCATCATGGTCATTGCCATATCATCTACAGCGTCACAATTATTAATGAAATCCGTACCTAAGGACCATTTATCATACTTTTTTTACATAACGCAAGATTCATGATCCAACTAAATCAAATCATCAATTTTCTTGCCGTAATAATGTCAAACGATCGTCACATCTTTCTACGTATAACGTATAAAACTGGAGGATAAGATCACATCAGTTTGAGTAATTTGTGTGGTCTACCCAAATGTCCTTCTTTGGTATTGTTCGTCGAATCATTGAGTTCCTTAAGTTGTGAGTTGAGCTGCACAATTTCTGACAAATGCGTGCACTGACTGGACAGGCCCTCTCAACCTATGTGGTTCTTTCCTAAAAAGACCATCTCAGACATTGATTCTACGTGGTCTTCATATGATCTGACCAAGATTATGTCTGGACCTCTGAGTTTGTTTCGGCCTTTCTTCTCAGAGTAGTCAGATAGGAAACGCCGAACTCATCTAGATAAAATAAAAAAAAACATTGACATGTAAAAGTGTTTGTACAAACCTACTTACAGAAAAATAAATTATTTCATTTCCAACTACGGTTTTTACGGAAGAAACATTGGAAAAGTTTCCCGGAAAACGTTCAAATTTGGAAAAAACTGGACGTCTTTTTTCATGGGATTCTTGTATGAATTCTAGCTGCGCTCCGCGGTTTCACCCGCATAAGTTTCGATTCCGTGCAAATATCGGAATGAAAAGTATTCTATGTGTTATTCTTGGTTATAAACCACTGTGCCAAATTTCATCCAAATCAAAATTCAAACAAACTTATATCGATACCTACTAACTTTCACGTTTATAATATAAGTAGGATTCAGGACAACGTCAGAATTATTAAGAAACTAGCTGGGTCAGCTAGTTGCTCAATAATTATTAATGTATTTCCATCATTACTTCCAAGGGCAGGGTTTTGGTTGGTTTAACTTTGGTTTTGTTTTTGGTGCGGACTTTTGTGTTGCACAAGTTTGCTCATTCTTTTTTGACGATTACTTAAAGATCCACGTAGTTAACAACCTAAGAAAAAATCTAAATAGAGCAGTGGTTAGTATATTTAGTTATACACTAAATTCACTCAAGTTGGGTGTAATGGGGTCACAGGAACAACATATGCCGCTCAAGCTATTGTATGAATTGCAATGCAAGATCTTAAAGAAGACGGATGAAAGAATATTGCACTCAGTGGAGATGGTAATGTTGTGGTGGTCGGTACAATGATGATAATGTATAGAATAAGAAATGAGTATACATATTAAATAAAGTTTGTGGCGTGTTTAGCTAAGTGATAAAGAAGGATGCTTTTCATATGCATGTGACTAAACTATAGATGATGAAATAAATGTTGATGGATGAAGACTTAGAGCGAGAGGAATGGTGTGGTATGATATTTAATAAAAAGGATGGGATGATGTTGATAAGGTAACGGTTGACAGTTGAGAATAGAAGAAAGACTGCGCCGATCCCAAGATCAAACGTGGGACAAGGGCAGGGATACAGAGTGAATCTAGTTCTATGTAATCTTAAGTTACATATTTTAGGTTCTATAAGATTTAAATTCGATGAAAAATTTAAAATCTTCAAAATGATTTCCAATAAGACTTACCTACACTAGCTTTACTCAAATGCTCTAGTTGCTACAGAAGACGTAAAATTAACCTTACTTATGTTACCAAATGTAGGCTATTACCATACTAAATAGCAACGTCCGTCAAATTGATTTCCGCCATTGTGCGCATTCAGTTCGTGCCGCTCCTTTGTGTCTAAAATCTATATTTTCGCTCTTTGGTTGTATTCGCGGTGCTCTGAAGTGAGGCAGTCGAGCGTAAACATATGTGCCATGCGTTAAACCCCATGTCGCATGCCGCACCTGCTCTTCTCTGGTAAACGCTACATTTTTACCTGCAAATGAAACCTTTTATCATAAACGGGAGCATTGATGCTATTTTTAGAATTCTGTGTTATAATTTCCGGTACTGCTGTCTGTTAATGTGGTCAATATTCAAAGTGAAAGAAGAGTTATTTTTTATTCCAAGGGTTATTAAGGGATTTTGAACTCGTCAAATTGATATTTTTCGTCGGTTACCTAGCTTCTGGCGTTTCATAACTAACCCATGTTGGTTTATGTGAAATAAAAATATTTTGAATTTGTTATACATATAGGTATTTATAATGACATGTTGCGCCGGCCCCAAATAAATTGAGATAAGAACAGGAGAATGATGATGATTTATACGTACCTATATAAAAAA
Organism: Busseola fusca; assembly: GCA_007844875.1. Lineage (NCBI taxonomy): Eukaryota > Metazoa > Arthropoda > Insecta > Lepidoptera > Noctuidae > Busseola > Busseola fusca. Next base: position 10,825 of record VKGM01004042.1, on the reverse strand, counting down.
AGCTGTTCCATAGATTTTCAGACCACGTAGATATTGCACTTTTCTACAAAACGGTTGTTTTTTTTATATGACTAATAATTTCTACGCTAGGGGTCTAGGTCATTTGTGCTGAATTCGTGATTACAGTTTATACGTACCTATATAAAAAAGCTGTTCCATAGATTTTCTGACCACGTAGATATTGCACTTTTCTATAAAACGGTTGTTTTTTTTTTATATGACTAATAATTTCCACGCTAGGTCATTTGTGCTGAATTCCTGATTACAGTTTGCGTATCGAAAGTCCCCGCCACCCTGTATTTTTAATGTTGATTATTAAACAATAATTAATGTTGATAATTAAACACCCTGTAGTTTTAATAAATTTGTGTATTAACTTAGCTCTATATCTACAGTTAACTTAGGTTTTGCTCTTGGCACACACAGAGACAAATAGAAACACAAATTACGCAAGTACGACTTGCACTTGGCCGGTTTTAAGTGTCTGCAACCTTGTCACACAAATATCTAGATGGTCAAGATTTTATAAAATGATTTTATTTTTAGATAAATTGTTATTCAGTTCAATCTCGTAAAAACGTTTAAAACTGAGGGATAATGATCGCCGCTGTTCATATCCACTAAATTCAATTCAGACACGGCAGGTTAGTTCCCGTACTCATTCGATCGAGTCGTTTGTAAATGGTCTAGAATGGCTTCTTTTGAAAGTGTTTTAACTCGTAAATAGAAATTAACTGGTATTTGGTTACTCTGCCTCGACGTAAATCACAATGATACGTCCAACTCCGCTCACGCCACCTATTTATTACCGTCTGTGAAATGGATTCGTTTACGTCACCTCACTACTCAATTGCATTAGAGAGGCCATTCAAAGTGTTAGAATTTCTTTTAACCGATATCATCAGAAAAGCAGTTAATTCCATAACTTGTTTGCCATAATTTTATTCCTTAAACTCCCATTTTAATATCAATTCAATTGGCACTAACATTAACAAAAAAAAAAAAATAGAGTGAATATTTCAAAATCTATTTTGTGCGTGTTTCAGGCAAGGACGGCTCAAAGGTGACGACTGTGGTGGCGACGCCGGGGCAGGGCCCCGACCGGCCACAGGAGGTGAGCTATGCTGACATGAAACTCATCGGAAACGGCAGCTTCGGCGTCGTCTACCAAGCCAAACTATGCGACACCGGCGAGCTCATTGCCATCAAAAAGGTGCTCCAGGATAAGAGGTTTAAGGTAAGTTTAGTTCAGTGTTCTATCAAATTTTACGAAAATATCGTTTGATTCGTTGAATTGATAGACAAGGTTGGTGAGAAGTTTGTTAGGATCCAACTCATAGTTCAAAATTAATCTAAATCATCAATTATTTCAGCACATTTTGTTTGCATATTAAAAAAGAGCTCCCAAAATCCCACCATTTACCACTTCTTACCTTGAGATTTGTATATAAACCCTAATTTCAATCTAACCATGTTTTTCCTCTGAAATAAATGATATAAAGTATTAAAATCAATTCGAACCTAACCAAGGACACTCCTTGAAATTGGAGGTTTATAATACACTGAAAACTGACCTGATTGGTCAGGTGAAAATTTTCAATTCATCACCACCAATTCATCATCTCTTTGATTACAATAAGTTATAATGACGCATCTTGTTTTTTTTCAATTGCATTTTGCGTATTGTTTATATGCAGATTGCCAATTTCTAGTGTTAAGGCAGGTTATGTCTATGTTATTAATATCTTCGTGGTACCTACATATTAATTGACTAATTACGTTCTACACTTTAAACATTGCAGAACCGAGAGCTTCAAATCATGCGACGACTGGAGCATTGTAATATTGTCAAATTGAAATATTTCTTTTACTCCAGTGGAGAAAAGGTGAGCGTTTTACATTTTAATAATTATATACCTATTTATGTGTCTAATCATTTTCTTAGACTATTTTAATTTCTAGTAGTTATTGGATCTAACTTCTGGTTTGGACCCATTTTTACTAAGATTTCCAATAAAACTTTGTTTGCAAGGGTCTGCAAACTAGAAAGGAGATATCTCATTTAGTTTTTTTGGTTAATATTGTTTTCCGACGATTGCTATTACTAGTTGTGCAAATGATTTGGTTTCTCTGTTTGTTTATGTTAGGTCTGTGCTGGTAGTCCATGCTTATGAGCGTCATGTTTAGGTGTAATAATTATGTTGGATCTTGTAGTTGGAAATATTCAAGTAAATTTTTTTGAACAAACTTCCTTGGTATATGAGACATCTCCTTTGAGCCCTATTTTTTCAATATAAGTAACTGATTTACTGTGTATTTTGATGTGATCAAGTTACCTTTTTTAGTTCGCTTTATTAAGGGTGTATTATTTGTGTGTTTTATTTGGGGGAAGGCGGCAGTGCCCGCAGCAGTGAGCTCAATGTTAAACGCAATGCAGTCTCTTGATGTCGCAGTACGTTTATGAATCAATTAGATTGTTGCGCTAGTGTGCTAACGCACAAATTAGGCCTTCCAATTTAGGCTATGGTTAACGAACAATATTTTATCTCTGGATTTGAACATTCATTTTATATGATTTATTAATGTAATCGAAGAAAAAGTATCGGTCGGTAACCATGACAGCCCGTCAAACAGTTTGTGCATATATGATTTGTTGAGAGCAAGTCTTATTCACGTCATGAGCCGTAATCTTTCAGCCATGAGCTTTTACATCTGATCGGGTCGATGCCCACTATGTTCTTCCATCATCATCTCATAAAATTTAACTTGTTCTGTATTGCGTCATCTAAGTTGTGTTATATGATTCTAACTGATGCTTGCTTGATACATTTTGATTTCTTACAGACAGCTTTAGTGTTTCATTGCCATGTACGTGGTTTATTTGCACTCGCCTGTGAAAACAGAAAAAAAAAATCTCCGTAACGCATACACGCACACTAAAAATGTTAAAAATGTTTTCAATACCATCTGGTGAAAACAATTAATTAGATCGAGTGTTTATATTTAGGGTAACGTGTGTTCTAAAGTTGTCCTTAATATCTAAACGAGAAAAAGAAAATTTAATCAAAAACTTATTGATTGGATTACGAACTAATGAAAAACGTGTGGCGTGCTAAATATTTAAATAAACCTTGACTCACCATTTACATAGATACATAGAAAGGACATTTAACAAAATTAAGATCAGTCAAGGCAAATACGTGTAGCTGCGATATGTATTTACTTGACCAAGAGGCATGAGAAGGTCAGATACTAAACAGATTTGTACTGATGACTTCCAAAAACATACACAAATGTTTTGTATGTATGTATAAAGTTTTAGAACACCTATGTTTTCGCGTGTGTAGTTCAAGGTTTGACTTTCAGAAGTAGAAGTCAGAGTTGTGTTAACTAGAGCCAAGACCTTTGGACAAAAGCCAATTTTGAAATCTACTCGCCTTGTTAATAAATGTTATTTTTCAACTTTCCCGACTAAAGTTCGGGAAAGCTCCGAAAATTTTGAAGATTTCTTCCTTGCACCAGTTTTCTTTAAATGCATATTTTTCCAAATTGAATGCTCATAATGGAAAAATATTTCAACGGCGGTAGTTGTGTTTTTTTATACCTTAATGTATTTTCCAATATTTGTCTTTTCTTACTTTTTCGTAGTAAACGATGTTTGCCTCGTATTTTTTTTTTATCCCTTAAGATTTTTTTTCTCTATCCTTCCTATACGTATGAAGCATTATGCAGAATTATACAACTTGCAATATTAACACAATATCTCATTGTTATTTACAAGAGCGTCGCTAGGTTCTATTTAATGTTGTGGCTGCTGAATATATTTTTATATAACTCGTGTTGTAATTCTTTATTACAGAAAGACGAAGTGTACCTGAATCTGGTGCTGGAGTACATACCCGAGACTGTGTATAAAGTAGCACGTCACTACTCCAAAGATGAACAAACCATACCCATTAGTTTTATAAAGGTAGATTCTATTTGAGTAGCGCCTGACGACGTAGATAGGTGATATGTGGTACTAATCTGTTTGCCTTTCCAACAGCTATATATGTACCAGTTGTTCAGAAGCCTCGCGTACATACATTCGTTGGGCATCTGCCACCGAGACATCAAGCCACAGAACCTACTCCTCGATCCTAAGACGGGCGTACTCAAACTTTGCGACTTTGGCTCGGCGAAACATCTCGTTCGTGGCGAGCCTAATGTGTCCTACATTTGTTCCCGATACTATCGCGCTCCAGAACTCATTTTTGGCGCCATAGATTACACCACTAAAATCGGTAATTAATTTACTTTATGTCAAGACACAACTCTGTTTATTATCAATAACCTGGTAATAACCACAATAGCCTTCTCTCATGACATGTTGATTTGACTTACAGATATTTTTCGAAAACAAATTAATATTTTATACTGAAACTTTAAATGTTTAACCTAACCTAAATAACCTTTGCAAGTTGTCTAACTTCAGTATTTAACGCATGCGATGTCTACCCAAAGATTAAATAGCACCTTCTGGTGCCTGACAGTCATGCAAAGGGACACGGTATCGAAAAGAAAGTATCGATTCTGTACTCATGAGTAGTATCGGAAAAAAAGTATCGTACTCTTAAAAGAATCGACACAAAAGTATCGAGTACTTTTCTCAGGTAGGGCCTACATCATATGTCAGCTCGTCAATGTTAGTCAGTAAGTATCGTCCTTACCCACTGCGTCACGTGGAGTTTGAAGACCGTCCTTATGTCTGAGACACAAGTGCTATTTTTGCACTACTTGGGTTAACTAGACCTAACGCCGTCTGTACCTTCAGTAAAAGAGAAAATGAAAAAATAAAAAATGGTACATAAATATAATTAATCAAAAATATGTATTATAAATCCCATTCCTCCTCCGTACAATCGCTCAAGAAAAGAAGTTGTCGAGCCGTTTTGGCGTTTCTCTTTATAAAATGAGAATTTTTTTTAAGTAATTTATTCGATACGATACCTGTCAAAAAGTACTTGTTAAGTAAAAGTATCAAATACAAAGTATCGAGTACAAAAGTATCGGTATCGAAAGGGAATGTACTCGATACCATAAAGTATCGATACTTTTATCGTGTCCCTAGTCATGCAAAGATGTTTAGATACGATGATCTGCGCAGTAGATGCCTAGAAAATAAATTTCAGACGTCAATGTCTGATAGGGATCAATACCCAGGCCACGCGATTAGACTTTCAGGCGGTTACAAAGATGAATACATTGTTATCTGTAAATTATGTTATATCTGTTAACTGTACGTTATGTACACTGTACAGACGCTATCAACACAATGTGAATACTTTGTATAGTTGTCAATGGTATTGATTGTGATCGTTACTCTTTGTTTAGTGTAACAAAGCGAAAAATATGAAACATCCAGCCTTCGGTTTATGCTTCAAAATATTCAAATCAGAACAAAAAGAAATAACTAAACATTTGAACATATCTCTTCGATAAAGAACAAATAGGGAACTTTTTAAGCAATTCTGTAGCAATCTGTATTCTAATGTTTTTTACTTAACGCAGATGTGTGGAGCGCTGGCTGCGTAGTAGCAGAATTATTATTGGGTCAGCCAATATTCCCAGGAGATTCTGGTGTTGATCAATTGGTTGAGATCATCAAGGTAATTATGTGATTTTATTGTGAAGCTTTTATCATGATCAGCCTATAATTTTCCCATTGCTAGAACACAGGCAACCTCTCGGCGAGAGGGAGCAGGCCGTACTACGCGGGCCTAGTGCGGTTTGGTAGGTGTCAGTCATAGATGTCTTTCAATTTTTAGATCTAGGACATGCCGTTTTCCTTCACAGTTTTGAGAGCAGTAATGATTTTTTTTTAATGTTATAAACTAGTGCTTGACCGCGATCCTGCCTGATGGTAAGCAGTGATGCAATCGTTGATGGTAAAGCGCACTAGTTTATTAAATAAAAATAATTTATACAAAAAGTAAGCGCCAGTCTGGGTTCGGGTCTTATATTTATATACCTTTTACTACTCTAAAGTCGTTGCTGTTACCACTGCGCCCCCACTGTTGCTGCTGTTAGTGTGTACCTTTAATGATTGTTAATTGATTAAGATTTTTTCTAATTAATTTTGTGTTTTGCAGGTACTAGGTACACCGACACGAGAACAAATTCGAGAGATGAATCCTAATTATACAGAATTCAAATTCCCACAAATCAAGAGCCACCCATGGGCCAAGGTAATTTTTCATATTATTATACATTCTGTATTGGTCCGACTACTCGCTCTATCTTACTTGCGCAAATTGTAAACAGGAAACTGTTAGACGTTTAGTTTAGAATCTAGTTTTTTTTACTTGTGGTTAAACTTAATTGTATTGAATGGCTGACCCAAAAACGGGACAAAACTATGAAAATCTTTTTTTGTTAAAGAAATTACAACTTAAAGACTTTCATCTGATGTCATGATAGATTTGTAACACCTACGTGCCTTGACGATTGTGTAATATTGGTTTAGTCTTGTAATGTTCGCACGGCAGCGTTTTATTCGCGAACTGGATGTTCAACGTACCCTACGGCTTAACGTCGAGGAATCAAAATCTATCAGTGTTTGTTTAACGCGCTCTGTTCGATTCTCAACTCTCTGCTCAGCACCGAGAGTGGTAAATCCAATGCGCATTGAAATCCCGACCCGATATTTTTTTATGTTATAAACTAGTGCTTGACCGCGATCCCGTCTGATAGTAAGCTGTAATGCAATCGTTGATTATAAAGCGCACTAGTTTATTAAGAGCCTATTCACTCTAGCCTTGAAGACACTTAAATTGTAATCTGAGGGGAAGACCATACGAACGTCGGCTAAGTTATATATTGACTTTAAGAGCCAAAGTGTCTTGTGTAGAACGTATTCCTTTTTTTTTCACAACTTGCAAAAGATTAACAAAAAACGTTGGTCAAAAACATACGATATCCCCCCACATATTTTGAAATCATATCACAGTATACATCACAATGTAATATTTCTAGATGGTAGAT
>VKGM01003988.1:0-10448 GCA_007844875.1 Busseola fusca | reverse complement strand
GTATCGTATTACCCCTGGTTTTGTTACAAAAACTTTTATTGGGAGCTCGTTTTCAACACTAAAAGTCTAAAATAAAAAGCTGAATTCAAAATTTTGGATAAAACCACAACTCAAAAAAAAAAATTCTGAGCTAAGCTCGGCATCCAGGTACTCGTTAAGTGGGGAAACTTATTGTGACGGATGGGAAACTACGGAACCCTACACTGAGCGTGGCCCGACACGCTCTTGGCCGGTTTTTTTGTAGTAGTAGCCCACAGCACAGAGAGGACTCGTTAGAATCCTTTTCTAAATATTCAATCCTAAGGGCTGATAGTTAGTAACTGGCTGTAGTAAAAGGATGAGGAGAACGCAGCAGGTGGGTTTCTGTCACGGGAAAAGGGTGTGAGTTTATGTATGTTTTTGTAGTTATAGAAAAAACTTTCTTGTTGGCAGACAAAACTAGTTACTAAAACTTACTTATATCATTTAAAGAATCTCTGAAGTTTCCAGTTCAAGAAAGAACTCCTTTTACTACATACAATATCTCTCAGATTACAAGCCTAAATAAGAGCTGATCCGAGAAATCGTTCTGAATTTAAGACAGTTAGTCCATACTGAATCTGTCAAACGTCAATTTTATTCTTCGAATAAAAGTTATCTAGCTACGAAAAAATCAGCCCTAAATCGAATAAAAACTTTTATAAGATCTATCCATCAATAAAACCATATTGTACAACATAATAAAATAAAAGATAAGCTTTTGTAGGAACTTCATCCTCGGCCTAGCTTGGAGATCCGACCCGTATTTATTTCATTTATGAAATAACTTTGAGCTAGCAACACTTAAAGTAAATATAAAGTTTGATGGCAACATTTATTCAAATATTTGTGCTCTATGCAAGCGGTCGAGCTCATTCGTAATAGATGAAACTCCATCGGTCATTTCATTAATGAATCGAAGTAATATAAAATGTCATATGAACAACTGCAAATGAAATCTAATAGTCTAATGACCATTCGCTGTTCCAGAGCCCAATTGCTGTAAAAGTCATGATTGGGGAAAATATTGATGATTTCAGAATTCCCATATTTTTGCAATGTGTACTTTCGACAAAGACATATTAGTCTCTGTCGGTTAAATTTGTCTCTATCTGTTAAAATTACCTGTGTTCACCTACATTTTGACTTCTTTTTGTTTGACTTCCTTTTGAAATTTATAACTGAGCTAAGATTGCGGCTAGATTATGAACGGTTTTAACTACGAGAATTGCTCTCGTTCGTTAATTTAGTTATACAATAATAAAAGTTATTCTGTTCTTAGTAATTTAATTATGTTTTTAGTATATAAAACAGAGAAAGATGCAGCTACTCGCCCTTTTAGCATCCATCATCAGGCCTTTTAAGATAAACGGGCAGAAACCTTTCAGCTCCAACTAAGTGCGGTGTTTCAGTTCCCAAACATTATTCTATACACCTCGCTTTGCTTATTCAGAATATAAATATAACATGGGTATTCAACAGTATTGCCAAAGCGAATGCAAAGTATTTGTCAGCAATGTTAATGAAGCCGTGTCCGAGAGTGGCCATTGCATTAATATTCCGAATTTGTTTAGCCTTCATAATATGAATATTCAGGAATAGGGCTGAAGTTGTATCTGTACGCAACCTGTTTAGTTAGCGGGACGTAAGTTTCAGAGTTTAAAAAGGTATGATAATAAAGGAGGCGCCTCTAAGATTTAATGAAGGTCATCTTTTAAAGACTGGGTCGTCTTTCAAGAAAATTTTTAAGCTGTCAGTTTTGGGGAATATTTATTAAAATATTAAGACATTTCTTATAGTCTGCGCCGTATATTTTACCACTCCGTGAATATAATGGAAAGAAAATATTTATGATATTAGAGAAAACGAGTATACGATAGCATGAAGATTGAGGAACAATGGAAGGAAGAAATGTTTTACGCCACAAGTAACACGAGATCTCTCTCGCAGGAAGATAATGATCATTCAAATCATTCTAAATCGAATGCTGACCAAAATTCGAAAATAATATTTTTTTTTTTTTAATACTCGGATGCAACATATGAAGTGTAATTTTATCCAAATTGAAATGATGTATTTAATCAATATCAGATAAAATAGGGATGAACCTAATACTTAACCCTGCAGCATTCCCATTTTTACTTTCTCGTTATTGATAAAATCACTTACAACCAACAGGCCGCTTTCAGCTACTGCTCCGATAAGGCAGTATCATGTCTTGAGAACATGTTCTGCTCATGAATGGCCAGTTCATTCTCCTACAATTAAGACTCGACTCATGAAACGCATCTCCGAGTCAGTGAGCAGCGAGCTAAATGAGCTTGCTGTTATTTATTTAGCTGGCTCCAACTTAATAAGATTCTAAAATACTTGTTTGTCTTCAAGTTGTTTAAATTCTACGGAGTGGGTTAGGTTTTAAGTACGAGTTAGTTGTATTATTTGTGAATTGATACTACAGATAATGAAATGTAGTCTTGTAGTAAAATTTCCTTCTAGGTACTCCTAAATATAATTATGTAGTTTTTCTACAGCAAATGTTTAGTTTATTTGAGAGAAAAAGACAATAATATCGTGGTCGGTGGCGCAATTTCGTAGTTCGATTTTATAAGATGTTTTAGGTTACATTTATTATTAAAATCCTTCGGTGTATACTTTTTGAAGAAATATCAGTATCTACCCTGAATTTTTGATAACTTTCTACTTCGTTATCAGATAATAATATAACAGAAACCCTATTGTTATCCTTAAACACTTAAGATAACAGCTGGTACACATTCACCATACCTACATAGTTTTATCTCAAAATAAAATACTCTAAGAATTAATAACAAATTTTCAATTGTCAATAACTTTTCACGTTACTTGCCAATATCACGATAAAGTGATGTGTTTATTTCAATTTGAAAAGTTCTGTTTCTGGTATCAATGTATTAAAAGTTCTCATAACTTCCGAACATGTAGAGATAGGATTAAAAAACCCTTCCAATATCGTTCGATATGATCCAAATAAGCCGTGCCTTTAGTATGTATGTACTCTTTCCGTTATACGTTGTATATTCATAACTTATTTCACTCCTAACATGTATATTTTATTCTTTATCTTACTGTGAACTCCTATTCTTAGATTTGCATATCACGGACTGATAGCGACTTACCATATCAACGATATCATACGCTATGTCATACCTATCTCTCGACCGATATTGGTTTCAATTAAAATATCGTTCTCACACTCTCCTTGAATATTGTAGGATCAAAATAGCGAATACATAATATGCTCGTCAAACGAACGCATTGTTTTTTTCATGCAAATCAGTTTTCATCAAACCTCATCATGCTACAAGCATCACATTTTATAAGTTTAAGTTTCATTTTTACTCATCAAACATTAAATGTCATATAGGTAAGCTCACAGGCGACCCCTAGTCCTCATAACGAAGCTACCAAGCCGGTATTGGGCGAAATAACCGGCAGAATTACTGAAATATCTACCATAGACCAGTCACCGCAACTATTTCTCGTGGCTAGGCTAGGGAGCGCCACATTGTGACAAGATTGGCTGTAAATTATCAGATTATAATATTAGGTATACCTGGGAAGGTCGTGTTGGTTGATTACGGGAGCTTGTGACGAGAATAATTTGTTTTAATTAGTAGTTGAATATACATACAAAGGGATTTGATAGGGGTAAAGTGTGACTACTTAGGGCTGCGAAGGTCAGGTACCGTATTATGACACTTTAATGCCATCATGATTCCAGTATAAGAGAGAAACGGACCTATATATGACAGATAGCGCCATCCCATTTTCGAACTGGAATCATGATGGCGTTAATACGGCCCCAGGTCACCATAAATCCACAAATATCATGAAGAACTATCCCTATATTCTTGTTTGACTGGCCTGTTGGTCTAGTGGTTAGTGACCCTGACTACTATACCGGAGGTCGTGGGTTCGAATCCCACCCAGGAAAACGTTTGTGTGATGAACACGATCATTTGTTCTATGTCTGGGTGTAATTTATCTATAATATGTACATATGTATTTAGAAATATATAAGTACGTTTATCAGTTGTCTAGTACTCGTAACACAAGCTCTGCTTAGTATGAGACTAGATGGCGTTGTGTGAAAGTTGTGGAATATTATTATATTATTATTCTGAAAATTATTTTATTCCAATGTTGCCACAAAATTACTCATGCTTAGAGTTTCGACACAATGCAAAAATTATAACTGAATTAAAAAAAAGTTAGAAGATGATTTTAAATTCCCTTAGTTTTATCTTCTACGTGATGTATCTGACAGAGCAATTGGAATCGTAGAATGGCCGAAAATGTCTTCCAACCAAAATGAACCACGTAAGGACAGAGGCCTCGTTTTATCTACCACGATGATCTACGTATTAACACAGAACCAATGTTCAATTATCTGAACATTAAAACGGTCTCCACCTAAAGGGACGAAACGATCAATATAATTAAGCGATGATAGAGAAAAAGAAATAAAAGTGCGATCATCAAATCTCTTAGCAGATTAACCAACTGAATTAAAACGAGGACTCGGCTAACACGACGTCTTATGATGCCCTAAACGTTACTTGCCTCGTATTTTACATTGAATTTTGAACCTTCTGTGTATATTATAAAGTCTAATTCACATTATGCGTATAAGTTAAGTGGCTTTTAAAGTAAAAGAGCTTTTATTACACCAATATAAATGCTACAGTCGCGTGCAAGTCGAGTGCAAAAGTGAGTAAAGTTTTACTTTTATCCACAAAAGGTAGCCGGAGAACACCACCAAATACGTGAGGTATAAACTTTCATGGGACTGTTTGTTTTATGGGATCATTTTGATATTATATTCATGGCTAAAGTAAGGGATATTTGTTCATAGATAATGTTATTGAAGCTGCAAACTGTACGGTAAGCCCTAGATTTATACAATTTAAGTAATTTCTTGCCACGACCCTTAAATTAATATTTATCGTTTTTATAATGCTCAGGGTGAGCCACAATCCTGCTTTAACACTGCGAAATATTAATTGCTGGATTAAAATAATAATGATTAAAGACTGTAACGATTCTTTGAAACAGTTTTAGTTTGTGTTGTGCATTGTACCTGTCTGTTTTTTCGCTCAAGAAAACTTACTCTGAAATTGGTCTGAAGCGAAATTTTGAGCTAAGTGTCATAGTTTTCCCACTCTACTGAGAGTTAAATGCTAACAAAAAACAAATCAATATCAGCCTATCCATTTCCCAACTATGTTGGGGTCGGCTTTCAGTCCGACCAATTAAACTGAATTCCTGTATTTTAGATGGAGCAACTACATATTCTTACTTCCAAAAACCATTGAAAATCTATATGACAGGTGGTCAGACTTTCGGGCTTCTGACTACCCGTGAAGACAGAGATCTACGAACCAACGGCTTAACTTGCTTTTTGGGGCTAGGCTTAGGCTTTGCTTTTCGGTGTATACACCAATATACAGACCAACCGTGGCAAGCGTATCTTAACCTGATCGATCAACCTGTGCGACTGTTATTATTTCGCCACAGGCCCCTCCAAAAACAAACCAAAAACAAGTTGAAGCGATAATTTTATACTTAACAAATTATACCACATACATAGTAAACGGGTCACCTTACGTAAAATTCGACGAGTCACGTCGCCATAGTGTTACGCCTATTATTTAAATTACGTCACGCGTAAAACAACACTCGTCCTAAATCCGCGAAACATAAAAGATCCCTCGGTCTAAAAGTGTCGTTGCCCCACTGACCCCGCCACTAACACTGACATTTTGACACGAGCCCACTTATAATTTACATGAAACTATCACACTTTTGTTTACGTCATCGTTGAGTGACCCTCTTGGCTGTTTGTAAACACCACCAACAAACTGCAACCCCGTATTCAGAAAACTATAATTGATATTATGAGAAGGAGAACACAACTCAGTTTGAACAAAAGTTCCAGGAAATGTGAAAATAGATCGGCACCGAATGCGTAAACTTTGGACTAATTAATCCTGCAAACTTATTTGAGGTTATATGATAGTAGATATTCAGGGTCAATTCGTCCCTTCATATGCATTGCATTGAATAATATTATTATCGTATGAAAATGTGAACGATGTCGTTTTGAACGTTATCCATATTATTTTATGTCATCTATCAGGCAGAATATTACCTCTAAGTTTTATTGTATTTATTGTGATAAATTAATATACATAGTTTCAAAAAATCGCAAAGTAATTGATGAACAACTATAACGCCAATGCAATATTATAACCACAAAGATACTCATACATCTAATTTATATTGAACCACCCGAAACAATCGTTATAAAAATACAATTAAGTACAAATACCATTAAACATACAACTAATATCACTTCTCAACATTTTTTAATCACTTCAATGTATTCCCGTGAACTTCATCAGGCTGCGGCAAAATATATCTACTTCATTTGAAACAATAATATGGCTTATTTAAATAAAAACCTTAGCAATTCTAAATGCGAATAACAACCACAAATCGGAATAAAAATCCATGCGAGCCGGTTTCGTCCTCTTAAACTCAACGAAACTAATTTAAAACAAACTCAGAAGTATAGAACAGTGTCGCATTACGAGTACTTGGTCGTACCCCAGTTCAATGCCGATAGAACGACAGAACGTGCCGAGACTAACCATAGACTCATTTCGCTTTTCTTTCAATGAAAACGAAAATCAAATAAATTCCAATCCAGGCCAGCCTTGGGGTGATCCTTCGCAGATCAAATTCATCAAAATAATAAGGCCGTTTTAAACGTGGGAATTTCGAAGTACAAGACACTTTCTGATTATTATTTAGCTGCAGAACGTTGGTTGTCTACCAAGGAGCAACGTTAGTAGACAACCAACTTTCTGTAGCTAATAGTTAAGCTTTTTTTTCGCTGATAAGTATTTCTTTTGTGTCAAGACACTTTTCAGTAAAAAAATATGAAAATTCAGTTATTTACTGTCACTAAATGAGTAATGCCCTTAGGAGAGGTATATTCTCTGAAGACTGTAGGATGAAAATACAAAAATGAGAAATAAGTCACAAAAAAAAAACAAAATTACAATCAGTATCTCTTTTATTGATAAACCAAATCATACAGGAATTTCCATAACAAGTACCCGAAAGCCACACCGCCATGCATATTGGACTCACCGATACATGATGGTCAAATCCCGGAATTAATTCTTCAACGATGTATTTACTAATTACCCGGTACTAATTATATTCCTGGTGATGGATAAGATAAACACGTTCAAAACCTAGTCGCAAGCTCATCTCAACAACAATCAATGCTCAACTTGTTAAAAATGTAAGGAAAATGAAGGTATTTTTGAGAGATAGAGATAGATCAGAATATGAACAACTTCTGTTGACAGACATTAAAAATACTATCAGGACAGATCGTTGCTGATGAAGACGCTATGGAATCGTAATTCATATCAAAATAATATAATAATAGAAACGAAACGACACAAAAATACGAATTAAAATAACACTGATACTTAGTTCCATATAGACATAACCTCTATGAGAATTCTTCCTCAAGGGAGTGTTCCTGCATTACCGCACATGGTAGTTCCAGGTCCGGTCTGTGAGGAGCTTACCCGACTTAGCATAGAACAAATCTTTACACTTCAGCGTAATGTTTCATTTTACCATAAATTAGTCAACCGAAATGTTATGAGGTTTTGGGGCTACTTATTCCTTGTCTCATTTATGTGCCTCTGTATGTTATAGCTATAGAACAATCACCACAGTATACTGATAGATTTACGTATAGTTTGAGCCGTCCTACGGGAATCCATTTGAAAATACTGAATCTCATGGCTCGCTTCTTTTTTCTCGCTTCTTCTGCTGGGATACTATGACGTGTTGAAACCTTCATTGTTCCAGTGTCAGACAAAGATGGAGCTATACAGGATGAGTAACTCTATTCCTTTTTACCAACTGCATAATGATAGTATTAAAACGTCATAGTACGGCCCCTGATTTCAAACACATACGAGTATATATATAGAGGAGAAACGCAAAATACGCGCATTGTCGGACACCAGCCCGTTTTACCTATTACTTATACAGGAGAAAGCACGATATTTGTCCAGTGATATTATTCTTGTTAAATAAAAACTTTTTGACCAAAAAAAACAACCGACTTCCAAAAAAACACTACACGGTGAAAAATAACTAATTTCGGAAGTCGGTGTCTTTAGTTTTTGTATTCGTTTTTTGCCACCGACTTCCGAAATTAGTTATTTTTCACCGTGTAGTGTTTTTTTGGAAGTCGGTTGTTTTTTTTTTTGTAAAAAAGTTTTTATTTTACACTTTTTAGTTGCGAAAAGTACTGATATTCAGCTGCATCCGGTCAGACTAGACGCTGACCCCAACATAGTTGGGAAAAGGCTAGCAAGCAAACGACGCAATTTCGTTTACTTGAATTTTACCCGTAATTTTAGTTTAAAAACTAAACTACTGAACCGATTTTGATGAAATTTCTCTGGGATCAAACTGAAAGTATATCCTTTCACATAAAATATGAATCATCGAAATCAATTGGCGTGATATTGAGTTATTCGTCCATTTGTCGCGCACATACTTATTGCAAATTTAACACTTATACGGTTTTCTTATGGATGCCATTGTCCAATCAAAACCAAACTAAAATGGGACCAAATGGGAAGCACTAGCTTTCGAATAAAAAAAAAATATCAAAATCCATTCAGCCAGGCGAGAGTTATGAGGTAACAAACATAAAAAAAAAAAAAATACAGTCGAATTGATAACCTCCTCCTTTTTTTTGAAGTCGGTTAAAAATAGGTAACACTTAATTTCGTTTATAAGCCGGCAACTGACGTCAATACATTTGCAGAAACTTATGTTACGCTACCACTAGCACTCATCCTTTTACTAAGTGTGGCACATTCTCTGATTTAGTTGCAAAGTAAGTAGCTCTTTCTCTCGTAATTATAAACTTGACAAGTTGGAGTGGCTTGTCTGTTCGCCCGGGAATATTCTTGTATGAAAGCTTATCTCACTCAGTCATGTGACATGGAGAGCAAACTCCATTCCGGCGACTTAGACCATTGGCTGATTAGCTCTCTTAGGGCGATAAGTGCCGCATGGCTGGCCCCGTTTTGCTCGAACGGTCCAATGAAATAATACCTAGATGTGTCATTGAAATTCGTGATCGTCACTAATTGCTAGATAAGCTGCTTAGATAATTTAATGCGTCTAAGTGCTAAAGTTGAATTTGCTACAAATTAATCATTACTTATAAAAAAAAAAAAAAAACTTTTTTGCAACTTTCTATCAGAGCAAAGTTTATGAACAGACGCTACGCCGCCTACAAGCCGCAATAGCTCAGGGCGTATTAGGTTTTTCTTTTATACATTCAATTTGTATTTTAAGATATTTCTTAAAATGAAATACCCTAAACGCCTCATTTGTTTCAAGAGAACAATGGACCCTTTTTCTTTTCACAGAACAAACGCCACAAGAGACGACTGAAGAGTATAGCGCTTGTTTGTCAGAGCCATGTTACAATCTCGGCACATGTATTGATTTGCCTGGATCCACTTACACATGCTTGTGTGCCGGTCCTTACACCGGATTGAACTGCGAGTCCCTCGCAAAGGACGGACTACTGGGCGCCTACATAGAGACTCCGTCGTTCGACGGCACTTCTTATATAAGACTAAAACCCTTGAAAGCTTACCACAAGTTGAATATCGATATCGAATTTAAAGCCTTTTCGGAGAACGGCGTTATATTGTACAATCAGCAGAAACCAGACGGCACCGGTGATTTTGTTTCACTCGCTTTAGTGAACGGATATTTAGAGTTTAGGTAAGCAATATTTCCAAGCATCACTGTGCATGTAATAAAATGCAAAGATTTAAGCATTTGATAAAACGACGATCTGCTTTTGGATTTCGCTTACATTTTAATCTCGTTCTCAATACAGGTATAATCTTGGAAACGGAGTGTTAATACTTACCTCACTAGAAAAGATAACGTTAAACGAGTACCACAAGGTGTCAGCGAAGCGATACCATCGCGACGGGATTTTATCAGTCGACGATATGGAAGATGTGGTCGGCCAATCCAGTGGCCATTTAAAAGCACTAGATTTGAATGAAGACGCTTACATTGGCAGCGTGCCTACTAACTATTCTAGGTAAATTATATGTTTCACATCGCTTATCTCTATAATACATTGTTACTTGATAATCAATGAAGTGTCTAATACATAAATATCTTCAAACAGGTTCTTCGATAAGATTGGCACCCGGGTCGGCTTTATCGGTTGCGTAAAATACTTGAGGATAATACGTCATCAAGTGAAAAAAAAATTGGGCCGACCGGACTCAATAGTTGTTGCTATGGAA
>VKGM01003971.1:17259-29753 GCA_007844875.1 Busseola fusca | reverse complement strand
GTGTACAAATTTGATAAAAATCGGTTAAGTAGTTTAGGAGTCCATCGCGGACAAACAATGTGGCACGTCATTTATATATATTAAGATTATAAATGCGAAAGTAATTTTCAAAGAGCAGTGGTGGCCCAGTGTTAACGGCCGCGACTTACAAGTTGTAAGTTCGTAGGTTCGAACCCCATCAGGCGCTTTACTTTGTGTAAATTATTTCATCGCCACTGCTCTCAAAACGGTGAAGGAAAACATCGTGAGGAAACCGGCAAGTCCTAGAATCAAAACTTCGAAGACATGTGACATCTACCAACCCGCACTGGACCGGCGTGGTGGATTACGGCCCACTCCCTCTCACTGAGAGGAGGCCTGTGTCCCAGCAGTGGGAACATTATAGGCTGATTATGTATGTATGTAATTTTCACATTACATTTGCACGCCTTAACAACCGAATGTATTTGGATGAAGCTTGGCAACGGATAGACCATGAGCTGGGTTAGGACACCCGTAGTATGCTCCCATGGGATCATTCCCGATAAACACGCGGGCGAAGCCGCCGGCAAAAGTTACTTCGACATAGTTCAAGAATTTTTGCAAAAGCTTTTAGCTTAAAAGGAATTTAACGAGACCTTTTGTGCGAGGCAAGCTAGTTAAGATTTCTCAAAGCACATTAATTCAGTTTTTATAAGAATATTCGCTATCATGGGTAGGTAGGTTATAGTCTGTTTAACCTTAAGAAATTTAGGGAGAATTTTACCAATGAAACAGAATGAAATTAGAGCATAAAAGCTGGTTTTGATGTGTGAACTAAGGCTTAGGTTTTTTCAATAAATCACCCTCAGATCTTCAATTCAAGTCCCCAAGAGTAAAATGCTTAAATGCTTCCTCAAGATTTTTTTACAATAGTGTAAAAATGGAACTGAATGGGAGGAATGGTGATCCTTATAGTTGCGTCACGTGTGTAAGAGACAGATGCTTAGAAATCACACAAAACTTTTGAGAGTATAGTTTGAATAACATAACTTTCTTATATTTAACCTAAGTTACCATTTGACTTAAGTTATCATATAGGTAATAGGTAAAATGGGCTGGTGTCCCGCAACTCCACGACAATGCGCGTATTTTGCGTAAGTTATCATATAACTTAAGTTACCTAGTTTAAGTTTTAGATCTAAGTTAAACTCTTGTACAACTCCATTTTTGTAGCCATGTGGAGTTTACCTATAAGTGATTGTTTCGCTACTCTGTTACATTTTACCTCACATGTTGTCTTATGCACTACACCAGTGTAAACAATTGTTGGTGAACCATAATAAATAAATAAAATGCTGTGAAATCGAAGTACCTTTAAGTCATACGTTTCACTTTACTTCTTTTACAAGTAACCTACTAATAGAGAACGAATCATTTAAATATACACAAAAAAAAAGCTAGCACTATCTTTTTTTTTATAGGTGTACTCTTGACTTTGATCTCGCCTGGTGGAATGAGCGTGTCCAGAAGATGCCTGTGCACCCTAATTGAGTAACACACTATAATCCGTTGCTCCGTATGTTCGAAAAACAACAAACAAAAAACTCAACAACGTAAATAGCGCAATGAATGTTGCTGAACTGTCAAAATGACACTTATTGCTACTGATAGTGTGTTACCCTTCGAAGGTAGACCTATTATAAGTTATAATAAACATAAGGTATCAGTGAAAAACATACTTCTTAATAAAGTCCTGTACTTCAGGACTGACATCTGGCGGTACAGGATAGCTGCACCTGACGATGCGCTTGGTGATTTCCTGTTGCGTGTTCTTCTCGCCTTCTACGGTGAAGGGAGACGCACCGGTTAGCAGCTCGTAGGTTAGCACGCCGACTGACCACCAGTCTACTGCCTGTGGACAAGACAGAGAGGGTTATAGTATGGTGAAAGAAAGTAAATACCAAAGAAGTAATCTTAAATAAAAATTATGTTTGGGCAAAAGCAAATATATCATATAATAATTAAATCATTTGCATACATAAAACCAATTATTGGCAAAACATGTTTTCTCCAAAAGTGTTTGAATATTATTGTTATTCATGTTCCAAGGTTAAATCATGCTCAACTCTGACTGAGATAATATTTCGTTGCAAAGGACCAATCTCAAGAATGCATTGGTTTTTGGACCCAGTCTTAGATAAAAAAAAAACAAGTTATTTTTAAGTCTCTATCAGAATATGTGTTTTTTAAGTCTCTATCAGAATATGTGTTTTTTAAGTCTCTATCAGAATATGTGTTTTTTTTTTAAATCCGATTATTATAAACCAGTGTGGTAACAGTCCCACTCATATGATTCGATAGTTTACCTAATCCCATCAGAAACATATCGACATATTACTTTAGCAGTCTGTACTCCAAAAATAATTCCCAACAAAATCTACGTCGTAGGAAAGAGTAAATGGCCCCGTAGCAATACACACATTCTAGCGGTCATTATCAAGAACGTATAAAACAGTTTGATCGATAAACTAGTGAAGAACGACCTTCGATAAAATAAATGAGAATACAGCGCGCCATTTCTTAACGCACTAATGAGTAAGGATTGATACACGTGGCTATTATGTAATTTGTCCTCTTCTTGTCTGTATCCCGATAAGTAGATCCACATTTCATCAGTTATGATCAAGTAATATTGGGGGGGAGCCTATTGCCATGCCATCAACCGAGCTGCTACTGAGCAATTCCAGATGGAAAAATCGACTCGACTTATTTGTCAAAAAAGTAAACAAATTTAAAAAAGTTACACATTACACACAGGTACACAAAAAGACGGGTAAAGGTACTTTTTATATTTTTTTCAATAGTGCTAGTTACTGTGAAATCAACTTCATTGTCATTGAAATAAAGTTGATATTTATTTAACGCGAAATAAGGTGGGGGTGTGCAGCACCACACACTTTTACTATTTTTTCACTTTGACCTCCCTCTCACCAAGAGCAGGCCTGTGTCCCAGCAGTGGGAACATTATAGGCTGATAATGCTAAAGCTAACCGGGCGCTTGCGACCACTAGGCCAATGACGCGTTCTCAGTCCCTAATGTCTTATCTCTACATTCTTCATTTCTCACACATTCCATCCATCGTTTCTTTGGTCTTCACTTACTCTTATAGCCATCCTCATACATATCAAAATTTTCCTCACGAGTGACATTTTCCTCTCCTAAGGTAAATAAAAATAACATATTTTTCAAGTGAGTCACGAAGCTATTCAATTCTTTCTGAAAACATTTCAGGGAATCTTAATATCAATAACGTGGAGTTTTCTACTGAAATTCATGATTTTTCTGTTAACCAATTTTCTTGGAAACTTCAAGAGCATTGTTTCCAATAATTCGGGGATCAGTACATATTACGGTAGAAGTCAATTTATTATGTCAAGTCATCTTAAAAGCCAACGTGACCTCAAAAAAAACGGCCGTTTTTTTTTCAAATGCACGATTTAGCTATACAGCAACATTTTAAGTGTTGAGAATGTATGATACAAATATTTTATTGCCTTTTATTGACACTTAATGTAGCACTTTTTGCATTTTTGATTATATTTACAAGTTACGATTTTTTTTTCAATTGTCGGCGCTAGTGGACTGTGAAATGGCTCTTAACATCAACCTTGTAATCCCCGAAGGCCGTAAAGCAGATTTGTTCAGACGCTAGCGCATCTGTCAAATTTCTTTAATAGAATTTCAACGTTATCACTAAAGCATTACGGTTCAGGTTGATTTGGGGAAATTTCACCGTTTCGGGTAGCTATGGTATACTCACTTAACGCTAGTTTAAGATAAAGTCGCATATTAATAGGGGGGCGAGCCAATTGTTAACAACCAGGGAAAATCCAGACCTCGGGCTTCCTAATGGATAAAGCCAATATCACTTTTCCCGGCTTGGGAAACCCGGGAACTGAAGTTCATTAGTAGCGCGTGCCAACGCTAGAACAACGAGCCATTTGAGTTGTGTCATATCATAGAATAAATAAGTACGAAATCGGATTTGCTTCTGCGTCCTATGAGGTACAGTAAAATGGCTTCCACAAGTAACGATACTAAACTGTATCTATATTCGGCGGACCTTGGGATTGTCGGCCTCGAAACCACCTTGCTGACTGCCTTATATTTTGCAGGGCATGAATTATATTCTCATATAGATCATCTCAACAATAAATTGAACTTCGTACATTTCCCAGTCTGTATACGAATAGTTTAGTTAGTCACTATATATAGTCAAAGTCTATTTAGTCAGTTTGAAAAAAACTGATTTTAAGACCCTGGCATACCTATCTTTCCGATATTTTGATTTCCTGACATCAACGCAAACAGATAAACAAGATGTCTCTTTGCATTGTACAGGTTTCAAGTATGACCACCATTTTGAAAAAAAAAAAAATACAAAATGGCAGACAGGCATGCCATGGATCTTCAAACTCTTTCGATGATAATTATATAATTATGATAGTTCCAAAATATTTTGCTGGTGTTTTCATTTATCATCGTCTCCACATTGTATACTCGTACATACCTGTCGAGTATAATTCGTGCCGATATTTGTATCGAAGATGAAGCTCTAATAAACGAAACGTGGTACTAATTAACCAATCAGCATAAAATTATATCTCTGCGTCGCGACAGACATATTAATCATATTTATGTAGATACGTCTTCTTTGAATTGTGACATTGGAATTCACGTGTGGTATTGAATCTAAAATAAACACATAGATATAGTGAAAAAAACACGTGCCAATTTAAATTACTATAACCACGTCCAGTTATCTAATAAATGAAAATAAATAGTAATACGATTAATATTTGCTTATTAGCATCAATCAATCATACGTTTCTATGGGAAACAAGAGTATCAAGAAAATTATTTTCCCCCAGAAAAATGTCTTTTTCACGTTCCGGCGGCCTTTGCCGAGCGTTCTCGATGTGTGCCGAGAACACACGAACGCGCGCACGAGTCCGTTTCCGCAGGAACCTTGGCGACCGATATTAACGTCGCCACACAATGTACGGTGTATTGTAAACATTTTTTTTTTTAATAAATTAATTGAAAAACATGAATAATATTGTAAATGTGAAAGTTTGGATGTATGTTTGTTACTCTTTCGCGTAAAAACTAATGAACGGATTTGGAAGAAATTTAGCACACAAATGGTTTATAAACAGGATTGATTAACATAAAGAATAACTCTTATGAAACTTATGCGGGTGAAACCGTGTTGCGCAGCTAGTTATTTTATAAAACCCAGTCTTTTTCTAACTATGACAGTCACAGCTCCCAAATTACCCAAAAATATACAGGGTGATTACAATCCACCCTACTCAAACGAAAGTAAATATAGGCTGTCCAAACAAGTGTTGCTAAATTAAAACCTATTTTTGTAACCCCTTTTATCACAACGACCTCACATCATAATTTGTCCTTTAGATAACACCGTGATGTGTGAATATATGAAATGTTTATTTTTAGTGTTCGTGGCACGTTTATGACCTGCCTTTATTACTAAGTTAGTGTTTACGTCTTCTGGTAACGTGAATTTATTACAAACCTAAGGATTACATGGAAAAGTCTTCTAGAATTTCTTCAATACTAACCAGGAATTGATCAAGCATTACGATAAGGAAATCTTGTTAAAACCAAACATAGTACTGTTGCTAAGCCAAGTAAATTATACATAAACATTCTTGTAATAAATTTGTAAGTTCAAGTAGGACTGGGTATAACCTAACATGTCTATATACTCTTAGACTAATACTGAATGAGTTTTGATGGACAAAAGCTTACGCCGTATATTTATCACATAATTGATTTATTTATGCTTTATTTTTACCTCATTTGTAATTATATTGTCGGTGCATAGGTCTTCAAATATAATTATGTAATGAATGTATACAAAACATGTAAAACATTTTAAAAGAGTAACGGCGGAGTTTCTTCATAAGAAATTCAGCTGTAAACGATGGGACTTGCAAGGGAATTATTCTAGAAGAAACATAATTCAGTAATGATAAAGAAGTTTTAATTGTTCAATTGTCGAGAATTTCAAAACAAAATTACAACACTTTGGACTTGAGATTTTTGTGTCAAAGTCAAAGCATTTATTATGGGTACAAAAAAGTTTTTGCTAATTTACATGGATCATTATTAATTGATATTGATTCTGTTTCATTTTGAGAAATATTATTTGGTATATTACTAAAGGTAGTAACTATTACTAATCCTGCAACAATAAATTAACTGATTTTGAAATTTTCAATGAAACATGCAGACAAATGGGGTATGCAGGTATGCTGGAAGAGATTTCTTATGAAATAAGCATCACCTCTATAACTTATTTCTGTGCTGTTTTTTCATTTATCATCTCGCCTGTTCAGCTTGTAAGGGCTAGACAGAGAGAGATACGAAATAGGTACACATTTCACCATAAACTCTTAAAATCAATTTATTGCTTGGAATGCTATTTGGAAGTTAGGTAGGCCTTTGGTGTGGGATGCAACCTGTGTCGATACCCTCGCGCCATCCCATCTTCCAAGCACGGTGGGCTGTGCTGGTGCGGCTGCTGCAGGAGCAGAACACCTCAAACGGCGCAAATATAACAACCTTATTGGGAGCTATATGTTTGAGCCGTTTGGGGTTGAAACACTAGGGCCTTGGGGTCCGAGTGCTCGTCGAATTTTTAGGGACATCGCCAAGCGATTGGTTGGCTCTTCACACGACCAGAAGGCTGGACTATTTTTAGCCCAAAGAATCAGCATTGCCATCCAACGTGGTAATAATGCTGCCAGCCTTTTGGGCACCTATCCCATTGACAGCGATGTGCGTTACACTTTGTAGGTATACACTATACATATACACTAATGGTGCTCACCTTGCAAGTTCGTCAATGCCGTTCAGCACTTTTAACGTAGTGGCATCGGCCATATTGTTTAACTCCTGTTTCTGTTGTGTAGTCGCTCGTAGTCTTTCCAGTTCACGCGTCATGTTGGCTATTGTTTTGTCTTGCTTCTCTTCCCGTGCCTCGTTTTTATCGCGATGGTCAACTGGAATTCGGTGCTATAATTAATGTAGTTTTACTAGGATGTAACCTACATTCGTTGCAAAATATATTATTGGATTTGATGTCCTAGCTTAGAAAAACTTTACCAGCTTGCTATATGCCTTTCATCATAATCATCATCATTACATCCGAAAGAAGTCCACTGCTGGACATAGGCCTCTTTCAAGCACCTCCACTTCGCCCGATTCTGTGCTGTTCGCATTCAACGGGTTCCTGCGGCCGTCACAAGGTCGTCAGTCCACCTTGTGCCTTCCAACGCTAAGTCTTCAGGTACGCGGTCGCTACTCTAGAACTTTTCGACTCCATCGGCCAACTGTTCTGCGAGCAATATGCCCTGCCCACCGCCACTTACATAAGTTTGGTTTCATAATCACATAACTTTAAAGAACAATATTAGGATATCAGTAAATTTTAAAATTTTTGGTTAAGGAAATCTTAAAAGCCATTCTGCAAACAAGATTGTCTAAACTTAAAAATAATTTTGACATAACTAAAATCGAGTTTGAAAATTAATAATTATATATGAATTAGGATAAATGACAGATCGTTAGGAAAGCGGTATGTCCTAGAAGCAAATTATCCAAGACATTGTGAGATCTGCCAACCCGCACTTTCCCCAAGTGATCGATTATAACCCACCACGGAAGAGGCCGGCGTCCTGGCAGTGGGAAACATATCTAAGGCTTATTCTAACAGTTAAGGTTCGTTCAAAAAACTCACAAATCCTTTGCCTCATTGTTTCTACTTCCCTCCTGAGGAGAATA
Source organism: Busseola fusca (assembly GCA_007844875.1). NCBI lineage: Eukaryota > Metazoa > Arthropoda > Insecta > Lepidoptera > Noctuidae > Busseola > Busseola fusca. The sequence goes on along the minus strand of VKGM01003971.1, from coordinate 21,916 downwards.
GCCTCCTGTAGAACTTCGCAAAGTAGGATGAAGCAGGAGAAGTTCTCAATCTCAGCCATTTGAAAGTGGTTAATGATCGTTGGCACTCTGTCGGAACCAGCGTAAGCCTAGAAAACCCAGATTATAATAAACACAACGGCATCGCGCGGTAAAAGAGGAATCTGAAATGTAAGTGTAGGTAAATTTTAGGGGGATCTTAATTTTTCGGAAATTTAGGGCGTATTATTAATGCAGCACTTTCTCAAACAAAAGCAACATAAGCTATTAGTATTTAGGTTTGACAAACAATATAAAAGTGATGTAGTAAAAGTGTGCGCCTTAATGGCATACATCTTGCATTTATTTTAAGTAATAGTATACGCCCATTGTCCAAAATAATATTACAAATAATACGATAAAACGAGAAAAATAGCAGAATTGTTGCTTTTGTTTTTCTTTTGAAATTCATATCTATCTATTAATTACTTACATACAAATATTTCTATTTAAGTGATACGGAAGAAAATGTCGTGAGGAAAAGTTTGAATATGAATTATGATTTTGAATTTTGAGTAAAAAAAGATAAAAGACCAAAGAAAATATGGTTGAACTGTGTGAATAGATGATATCGTTAGACAGGGCCGCGGGCGCACAGGCAAGTGAAGGAACACGGGTGGGTTTTAGTCAGTAAAAGTCTGACACTCCGCCCAGAGCGGTGTGTCATTTGATGATTTACCACCCACAAAAAAAAATATGGTTAGACAGGGGATGACTACCGCGATGATAACTAATAGAGGAGTGTAGAAGAAAAAGACAAGTTGCACCTACCCCAAATAAATTGGAACAAGGGCATCAGAATGTTGATGACTTACAAATATTTCTTCAAGCAAAGCATCGTGTCTGGCGATGTCTTTTTCGCAAGCTTGCATCTCTTCATGCCGCTTCATCTCCTCAATTTCATCTGCCTCACAGATTCTCCGAGAACCTTTTACTCGCAGGAACTCTTCTAGCTTTGCCAGGTGATTCAGCTCACCTTCAAAAGATTGCATCTCCTGCAAAAATGTTTTAGAACAGTATCTTTGTACGAAACGCATAGGTCTTGATCCCGTGGTGAATATCGCGATAAAAAGTATGTTATGTCCTAATCAGGGCCATGGTGCACCTATCGCAACGCAATTGATCGGCCGTCGTTAAGTTACAAGGCTAGGCTGCAGACCCATTCACAAAAATTAGGTAATTCATACAGTTAGCGTGAAAACGTACCAAAGAAAATTTTTTAAAAACAAAAATTCTAATCTCGTATTTCGTAGCTTAGGTGTCTCATCCTCTCAGTATCTCTGGTGGAAAAGCAGCTTAAAGCTACTGATTTAATCGTTGCTCGATTATTATAGTAAGCTGTAGGTACCTACAAAAGTGTCAAGTGTTTATAGGATCTTCGAATTTCTGTATATTGCTCGAAGTTATCGAGACTTCATCAACTATTGGCAAAAATTACGGGTAGGTATTGAGTTGCCCGTGCAAGCGCATACATTAGAAAAAGTTTCGGCAGCCTAGAGAGTCTTGCATAGCACATACCATACCATACCTGTGAATTTTCTTTCCACGAGCTTGATTTGTCATAGTAAGTACCATTGGCGAAGGGTGAACATAAGACACAGGTAAGCCGGAGCAAAAAAAAATGCTTACCTAGGCCAGGTGTGGCGAAATTTCTATTTTGATCTACTTTTTAATATATTCAATAATGAATTGACTATAGAGTGGTTTTATTCTTAATTTTGGAAGGAAAGCCGATGGGAATCGGCTTGTGAGAGTGCCTCGCCCCTAGGGGGTAGATACGTTACGCCCGGATGCCTACGGTTAAATAACCGATGACCTCTGGATTCGTAAAACGAAGGTGAGGGCGTTTTGGCGCAATTTGGGTGAGGCCTATAATTATGCCCAGCAGTCGCCTACACTACAGACTGTGTTGATTGATTGACTGTAAAACGATACAAAAACCATATCGTATCCATGAAAATACGTACAGCAATATCCCTATTCAGCTGGAACAGTCCTTTCCACTTCAAGGCCTCAAGCTTCCGGCAGCACTCGTCCCTGTTTCCGAATGCCACGGAAGCTATCTCGAATATATCCATCAGGTACATCTTTCCTTTCACCAGCTTGCCTATGGTGCGATTCCATTGGATGTTGAAGCCGTTCCTGGGTTCAACCGTAATTTTGTATTATTTTTATCTTTCATTCAAAGCCAAACTTCTGAACACAAAATGTATCGGGAACCGATCCAAGAAAGCTGGATCACAAAAATATAATAAAGATTAATGTCGATTCACTCTACAGTGTGGAGTGACCACACAAGCACAGTATGGTGTAGAGTCTACACCATACGGTGCTCGTGTGGTCAAAACGCCCACAGTACAGTTTTGTATGAGCTAATGTTAAATATGTACTAGAAAAGGAAGCATGTTCTTATAAACAAATATTGAAATCTTAAGATTTGTCACCCATCCCACATTGAGCGAGACAACATTATACAGACGTCATTGTGGACGAAGCAGAAACGTAGGCATCATTTGACGGACGGTGCGTCATGTTCCGCGCGCGCCTTAAAGAGATGCAGTCAGCATAGCGTGGGGTCCATAAGGACCGATGCCTGCCCCAGGGCCGTGGAGCGTTTGAAAAAGAATAACCGGAGTCTCTGGGGCGCAAAGGCAGGTGGGGGAACATGGATGGGTTCTAGTCAGTAAAAGTCAGACACGCCCTTCCGCTCCGCCCAGAGCGGGAGAGGTCATTTGAAGATTTCCCATCCACGAAAAAAAAAAGGCTACATTTGACGCAGTCGGGCGAATCTTACGATTTAAATCTTTGCTTACCAAGGGACACTATACAATTAAGAATAGTTTCGTCAACAAGCCCAGTACTAACCTTTCAACCAGCAGCCTGTGTATCTCTTCTCTCACTCGCCGGTTATCCGTGTTGACCACACAGAACCTTTTGGTGGCCAGGTCAAGTCTGTTCTCCATACGTCGGAGACGGTTGTTGGCGTTCTCTATCATTCCTAGTTCCTGTGTATTAACTTATAGAAATTACGAGACTCTTTTAAAGGGACGAGTGTTTCAGTGTAAAACGAACCATCACAAAGTAATTGCCGCGGGTTGTTCGAAAGAGATATCGGGGCCCTGGCGCATAGGCATGTGAAGGAACACGGGTGGGTTTTAGTCAGTACAAGTCTGACACGCCCTTCCGCTCCGCCCAGAGCGGGAAAGGTCATTTGATGAATTCCCATCCACGAAAAAAAAAAGACGTTGTGCCATTGTGAAAAGGGGATAGCGCTATTCATCCTCTATAGCTCCATCTTTGTCTGACACTGGAACAACGATGGTTTCAACACGTCATAGTAACCCAGCAGCAAGCAGGTGTGCATGATGGCGCGGTCCAGTACAAAAAAAAATTATCGCGAAGGCGGGGAGAACATGTGACCCTCGGCTTTTAAGTGACTTTTTACACCCGAAAAATATAACTGTATACCTATTACTAAAGGTCGCCAGTCATGGTGGACTTAAGATATTAATAACTTATAATGCCTTCAGCACCCTAATTGCGTAACACACTATTAATCAGAATCTGCATCATTTTGAAGTAAATTCCTAAACCATTGCTACATAAGTTCGAGACATTTATCTGCTCAACACGTGAATAACGCAATGAATGCAGATTGTGGTCCAAACGATACCAACTAGTCTCAATCATTTGCCGAGAATGTGTTACGCAATTAGGCTGCCGGTCAGGCGCTTTAGTGTAAATTGTTTCATCACCACTGCTCTTAAAACGGTGAAGGAAAACATCATAAGGAAACCGACATGTTCTAGAACCAAAACTTCGAAGACATGTGATATCAATCATTCCCTCTCACCGAGAGAAGGCCTGTATCCCAGCAGTGGGAACATTTTATGCAGATAATGCTATACTTTATATGCATAAAATGTTTCCAGTTAGGTGTAGAGATTTTAACTGCTCAGAAAATTCCGGTTGTTTAGTTCTTATAACTTTTCTAAGCCAAAGACGACACTTACAGTCCGTTTTTAGTCGACTTAAAAAAAGCGGAGGTTCTCAATCGTCTGTATTTTTTTATGTTTGTTACCTTAGAACTTTCGACTGGTTGAACGGATTTTGATGATTCTTTTTTTATTTGAAAGCCGGTGCTTCCCTTGTGGTCACTTTGGTCCAGTTCTGACAATTATAGCGTCCATAAGAAAACCGTATAGCTCTTAAATTTGCATAAAGTATGTGGGTTTTTAAACCAAATTTACGAGCAAAAATTCAAGTAAACGAAATTGCGTCGTTTGCTTTTCACAGCTCATCATCTGCCTAGCCTTTTCCCAACTATGTTGGGTTCAGCGTCCAGTCTGGCTGGATACCAGTATTTTACACGGAACGACTGCTTTTCACAACTAAAAAGTGAAAAATGACTAATTTCGGAAATATGTAGGTGTCTTTGGTTTTTGAATTTTACTTTTTTGCCACCGACTTCCGAAATTATAGTTATTTTTCACTTTGTAGTGTTTTTTTGGAAGTCGGTTGTTTTTTTTTTTTTTGGAAAAAAGTTTTTTAATAAACGCTTTATAGTTCATAAAAATCAATACAGTAATGTCCTTTAAAGACATTAGCGGTTTTTACAACA
>VKGM01003965.1:4011-17011 GCA_007844875.1 Busseola fusca | reverse complement strand
CAGACACACCCTGTATAAATAGAATAGATGTTTTATAAAAGTTATTCTTACTATGTGGTAAATTGATATAATCGACGGCCATCTTGCACGTGATCTGGTGGCATAATCAGGATTAGCAACGTGATTTTTTTTTGTAATGGATGAATTATCTCCATGTGACGTGATTCTGCGTGTTTTGTGGCGCTAACTTGTGAATATCAATATGACAACTTCCTAGTATTCCTATACAAATACTGAGTTATATGAGGCAAACTGTTGTTGAGGTCACTATAGCTTCCTAAGTCTGCGAACTAATATAGAATGACAATAAAGGTTTATGTTATTGTGAAAACTACAACAACAATAAATCAATCAATTGACTCAGGCTAACGCAGTTTTCTTTTGTACATAAGTTGTGTCCAAAAGAAAACTACGTTAGTTTGAGTCAATTGATGGTCATGTCACATTACCAAATGGGGGCATTTATATGGTTCTCTAACCTCGTCGGTGTAGTTAAATCATCTTGGTTCAATTCCAGATAGACGTAATGCAAATAACAAGAACTAAAAGCTCTGCTAGCTTGAGGACGTTAAAATCTCACAACGCTCCTTTTGGCTTTTAACATTTTTGTAATACTAGCCAAAAAAACTAGCGGTAAACTCACCTTTTAGTATCCGTATAAATATTTGTCCTCTACATCAAGTGGCAAACGTGCGACCAAGGCAAAGTCGCCTATTATATCTTGACATTTCATGACATCGCTACTTTCAAAGACAAGCGACGAAAATTGGAACAGTGTTTTATAGTTTCCAATGTTATACGCATGTCAAAATATATTGGACGCCATTTTGAGAAGAATCTGTCAATATTGCTGCTTATTTGTTGTGTAAACTATATCCTAATATGTAATGAGTGATGTGTTTATGGATTGTGTAAATGTTAAAGCTAAATGACCGTTAGTTGGACGATTATGTTGCTAAATAAAGGAATCAAGCGTTACTTTGTAGAAATTATTATAGACAAAAATTTCATAATGTTTTCGCCAACACTATAATTTATTGACCTATGTGTACCTAATTGTGTACATATCATAGACAAAACTAAACTAATATTTCTTTTTGTCTTTTTCTTAATGAAATAAAGAGAAAAGGATGCACTTAGGGATTGCAATCCGGATACTTCGAAATCAGAAAATGACTGAAAAATCCGTATTTTCTAAGCTTTACATAAATTCGGAGTATCGAAATACGGGTTTTTCGAATATTTTCTTTTTTTGTGAGTTTTTCTTCTTGACTAAGCACTATCTTTTTGATTGTTTTTATTTACTATTTTCAACATTACTCCGGCATACTAATTAGCAAATAATATTAACACAGACTTGACTTTTAAAAGTGATTTTGTTTCAATTTTAAGACTGCACCGACTTTTCACTCGGCGAAACTAGCGCCCTCATCAGATATTGAAAGATCAGAGCTCGGACGAATTGTAGTACATACATATAGCAACATATTTTATGAACTAAATTTGAATTTAGTGCAGGATGCAATAAATTTAAATTTAGTTTACTTTGTGAAAAAGGAACGCAATGTTTACGAAACATTTTATACCTACTCAAATACACATAGTTTATAACATCTACACAAACATAAATATTCCAGTAGGCAAAATATCCTTCGCACATCAATCTAACGTGACGTGACGTAAGCATCTAAGCCTTGCCCTATGCCCTGCGGTCATTGAACCGTAAACAACGCAGGTAAGTATAACTGCTGAGGTTATCGAGATAATCTACACTCATTACAGGATCCCTTGGAGGTTACTGTACTCAAGAACTTCATCATCATCCGCCTAACCTTTTTCCAACTATATTAAGGTCGGCTTCCAGTCTAACCGGATTCAGCAGAATACCAGTATTTTATATGGAGCGACTGCTTATCTGACATCCACAACCCAGTTACTGGGTAATACGCAACCCTTTGATAAGACTGGTGGTCAGACTTTCGGACATCTGACGTCCCGTAACGACTGTCAAAGATTTACGAATGACAGCCGGGACCAACGGCTTAACGTACTTTCCGAGTCACGGAGGAGTCTCGGTATGTAAATATGGTCACCCATCCACAGACCAACCGCGGCAAGCGTAGCTTCACCTGATCGATCGACCAGTGCGGCTGTTATTATTTAATCACGAGCTCTTCATACAGTACTCAAGAATATGTAAAGTAAATGTGCGCAATGCTGCACACCCCCACCCTATTTCAAGTCAAACAAATATCAGCTTTATATCAATGCCGATTAAGTTGATTCTAGAGTGACTAGCACAAGTTATTAAAATGTTAGAAATAGCGTAAACTGTACTTTACTGTGTAGGAATTAAGTTACTTTTTCCATAAACTCTTATTTGTTTACATTTTTGGTGAATATGTCGCACAACTGAGGTTGCCAAGGTAATCTACACTCATTACAGGATTCTTATCTCGGAAGTTACGGTACTCAAGAATATGTACTTACATGGTAATGTTGATTACATAATTTCAGTTCAATTTCAGGTATAGAATTTTCAGTTTTGAAGTAAAACACGGCTTACACGGCATCTTTATTGGTACGTACCTACTTTACTCGTGAATTTATTGTCCGTTGAAGAAAATCTGTCCAGTATTAGGTCTACTATTACACATTTGATTATAAAATTATGATACCGGAAAGCGACCGGAAGATCGTATACTAAACTAAACAACAAAATTCGATTGAGTGTGTGTGTGTGTGTGTGTGTGTGTGTGTGTGTGTGCGTGCGTGCGTGCGTACGTGCGTGCGTGTGTGCGTGTGTGCGTGCGTGCGTGCGTGCGTGCGTGCGTGCGTGCTGCGTGTGTGCGTGTGTGCGTGTGTGTGTGTGTGTGTTGTTTTGTTGTACATGTGTGTGTATGTACTATTTGGCATTTTATACGTTTACAAGCTAAGAGTTAAAGAAGAGACAAAGAATCAGAGTACTGTTTTTTAATTAAATGTCACTTCGCATTCGATTATAGTAAAAATATTTTTCTGAGTAATTAAGGTGTCTAAAACTAAAGTGTTAAACGACTCTTGTTGCTGACTGTAGGTACGTACCCGGTATAGGTATACAGGCTGTCGGGAACCATAAACTTCGATCAACGCGCAAACTGAAACCATAAACTTCGACTTTTGTTGCTGACCGTACCTATACAGGCCATCAAGAACATCAACGCGCAAACTGATACCATAAATTTCAACTTTTGTTGCTGACTGTACCTATACAGGGCGTCAGGAACATCAAAGCGCAAACTGATACCATAAATTTCAACTTTTGTTTCTGACTGTACCTATACAGGGTGTCAGGAACATCATCGCGCAAACTGATACCATAAATTTCGACTTTTGTTGCTGATTGTACCTACACAGGTAGTCAGGAACATCAACGCGCAAACTGAAACCATGAATTAACACTGATTCTAGATAGCGTAGAATTTAATTGTCTGTTATTAAAAAGAAATCTACTGTTTCATAAAAAGGTGTACCTAATATCTACGCTGTCAAAATGTATGGAACATCAATTTTTTTTTCAACGCCAACTAATTATTTTAACGCAGGGGCGAAGGTAATTGCGTTGCACACACTATCAGTAGCAATCGGTTTCATTTTGACAGTTCAACAACATACATTGCGTTATTTTACTCAGATCTGGTGAAAACCAATCTTCAGAGACTGGAGTACAGGCGTAGGGTAGTGAGCCTTTCGGTATTCTATAGGTTGCTTTTTGCAGGTGAGTGTGCGCAGGAATTACATGACTTAATTCCGCCATTACAATTCCATTATCGGACGACCCGTCGTACGGCGAGCATCCACCCTTACGTTGTTGACACCACTACAACCCGGACGAAGCGTTTTGCCTCGTCTTTTATACCGCGTACATCGAAGGACTGGAACAATTTGCCTGCGACGGTCTTCCCGTCTGATTACAATTTAAGTGTCTTCAAGGCTACAGTATATAGGCTAACCATAAACTAGTGCGCTTTACCATCAACGATTGCATCACTGCTTACCACCAGGCAGAATCGCGGCCAAGCACTAGTTTATAACATAAAAAAAAATGTGCCCAACCCGGTTCTCGAAAATGGAAATATCACATTGTACTGGGATCGATCCATCACCACTGACAGGACTATTGTTGCCAATAAGTCTGATATAGTGCTGGTGGATCGATCAGAGCGGCGCGCAATAATTGTTGACATTAGCGTTGCGCATGATGAGAACCTCGTGAAAGCCGAGAAAGATAAACAAATCAAGTATCTTGACTAGGCTCGCGAGGTTGTCGACATGTGGGAGGTGGATTCAGCGATCATTGTGCCGATAGTCGTAACAGCCAATGGCTTAATAGCCAAGAGCATCGACCAACACCTGAGGAGGCTCTCGTTGGACAGCTGGATCAAGGGCTTGATTCAGAAAACGGTACTTCTGGTCACGGCTCGCATAGTCAGGAGGTTCCTCTCTCTGGAGCCCTGACCACCGGTAGCTTGGACCCTGTTCCCGATACCACTGGGCTACTATTTTTAAATGTTTTTTTACCTTTTGTAGTCTAATATTTAAAAATATAATTTATATGTATATACAGTTTAATAAAGGAATTAATAATGTACTAAACCGTTACCCAATTTACTGAAAGAATTATTGTTGTTTTTAATTACCACAATACCAAAATTATTAAATAGTATTCAATGAATGAAACAGCAGTTTTGTTCGTAGTTTATTTCAAATAATATACCACTCACATTTTTCAAAAGTAGGTACATGGCTTTTATTAAGGTGACTAAACGACTAAGTATGTATGCAACATAGACGTGGTGACTTGATTAAAAGAAATGCGCAGCATTTGTGAAGACTGTCATGAAGAAGACGACTTGCAGGAAAAGCACGGTGTACACGCTGGAGGAGACTGCCAGGCCGCGACTCTTATCGATGAAGTGTTCGTTGTAGATTTCGGTCCAGAGGCTCAGGCGGTCCACATGCACGCCACTGTTAATGGCTGTCTCTGTACCGATCGCCAAAAACCGCTCCTGCGCAGCAGTTGTTTTCTCAAACTTGTTCCACTCTATGTCCTCCGCTTTGGGCGTTCTATAATAACATCAGAAAAAAATAAGGGTTTCAATTTAAACAGGGACCAGTAAATTATTATTTTTCACCTGTAGGTTAAGCCTAGTTAATTAATTTAATCAACTCTAAAATAATTACACACATACACATAAATTTTCCCCTTCTTCCCTTAGGGGAAGGTAATTTGTTAACTGTCATTAAAATAAGTTTTGATTTGGCGACGTTACTTTCAGTTTAGTTTATTTAGATCCATGAAATGTTAGTTAACCTAACTTTTAGCGTCATCATACGAAATACTGTAACGATATGTCTTACCCAGTTTTGAGGAACGATGCCCAGAATTGAATAAGCTGTTCAATCATCTTTCTCTCCTGCGTACCTTCAGCAGACATGTCTCCTTCTTGATAGAACAGATAGCCAATGATATCCCCCCTAACTGCTCCGTCAGCTTGGTTCTCAACAGCCGCCAACTCTCTGTTTAAAGCTCCGACAAAAGAAAATTCATAGAAGTAAACCGTCGATCCAGAATTGACGAGAGATCGCGCAGTACGTATCGCAGGACCAAGATATGCCACGTCCGTATAATATAGTGTTCGATTTTTCAGATTAACGTAGGTAATACCATTTTCAAAATATTGAGCTTTCACTTTGTTCCCCACTTTGCTCCTTTCTTCGCTTGTTTCAAATTGTAAGTCGTTGGGCAGCAGGAGACCGACATTCGCATCAAGTTCTTGTATGCTAGCTTGTGTATGAATTAAAGATTCGTGTACGCCTGCGTACTCTGCCGAACCCATCATGAATATGACCTTATTGTCTTCCTTTTGTAACATCGCCCATGGCGTTTCCACCATAAAGTGTACTCCATCGTCTTTATTGTTTTCTAAGCAAGGTCTCCAATCGATGTTTCTTCCTGCTAACAGTAGTTCCTCCATGTCAATAGACTGCCATGTTGCCCAAGGTCCCTTTATACCGTTTGCTAAATCCGTTGCAGTAACAATAGGGTTCCTGTTTATTGCCCAATGTGAAAGAATTGACCCACTTTCCGTGATAACTTTATTTACATTGCTTTTAGACATAGGAGACAACGCTAGATATCCGGCTAAAGCTCCTGCCGTCCCTTCGCCGCTCACGGCGATGTTTTCAGGATCCCCACCAAATTTTTCTATGTTTTTCTTTATCCATCTTAACGCTAAAGCTAGATCTTTTAAAGCAGCATTTCCTGGAGCCGTTTCATTTTGCAGACACAGGAAACCAAGTGGCCCTAGTCTATAATTAGGAAGAACAAGAATTATATCCTCTGAGACTAAATATTCGGGACCGTATATTTCAGGGTCTGCACTTTCTTTAATGAAGTTTCCTTCATGGATGTGAACGAGGACACTTGCACCACTTAGCTCAGCTTTAAATGGTTTAAAAATGCTTAGTGTCAGGCAGTCCGAGTTTCCGACAGTTTTATCACCTTGAAGCTGCGGGCAGCGTTTGCTATGAACTCTTTGGTCATGGACAGAGTTCTCGTCCGCCTCGGGAAATACTGGAGCCTGAAAATAAACAATTAAAGAATGAGAACTGCGAAACAAAAACGACAAAGTTGTTTTTTATCTGCATTGTAATACATACCTCGAAAAGATTATTGAAGATACCGTACTTTATATCTAAGTAGCCAAGTATATTTGCATTTTGTCGCCACACGTGGCCACGTACGCGGCCGGTCGATGTTACTACAACTGTATCAACAGATTCCGGCGGGCTGGTTGGGCCTGCTTCGGAACTAAGTCCGTTATCTTCTGGTCCCGGCGGGCTGGTTGGGCCTGCTTCGGAACTAGGTCCATTATCTTCTGGTCCCGGCGGGCTGGTTGGGTCTGCTTCGGAACTAGGTCCATTATCTTCTGGTCCCGGCGGGCTGGTTGGGCCTGCTTCGGAACTAGGTCCATTATCTTCTAGTTCCGGCGGGCTGGTTGTGCCTGCTTCGGCACCGGACCCATTATCTTCTGGTTCCGGCGGGCTGATTGTACCTGCTTCGGCACCAGGTTCACTATCTTCTGATTCCGGCGGGCTTATTGTGTCTAATTCGTCACCAGATCCATTTTCTTCAGGTTTTTTCGACGTGATTGTGGTCTGGTCTCTGTCCGCTCGCGCTGTAGGCTCAATCCGTCATATTACAAAACTTGTTCTAACTTTAGACCTAGCCTAAACCTATGGGACAGTTACTGTTTTTTTTTTAACTTTAATTCGACGAACATAAAGATGGTAGTACAAAAAAAAATACAATTTCGGTTCAACCTTTTGAAAGCTAGACAGCGCAGACATATAGATAACGTTGAACTTATAGCAGCCTTCTATTTATGTCGGGGGTTAAAATCAACAACATAGACTCGAATTTCTCTCTCTCTTTAAGTCAGTTTTAGTAATAAAAACTAACTTTTTCTGATTATAGTTCCAAATTTTAAAATGGCTCAATGGTTTAAACTTCAGTCTAAAGATAAACCTTGGTTTGTATTATGCCATATAATCTTCTTCCTCCCTAGTCTCACTAGTTGTACTACTGAGACTGTAGTCCTTCGATGAAGACATTGAAAACAGCTACATTTAACACAGCAGAACAGGACATAAAATAACCGAAACATAAAGTAGCGAGACCGTCGATGAAGACATTGAAAACAGCGACATTTAACACAGCTGAACAGGACATAAAATAACCGAAAAATAAAGTAGCGAGACAGTGGATGAAGACATTGAATACAGCGACATTTAACACAGCAGAACAGGACATAGAATAACCGAAAGTAGCGAGACCTTCGATGAAGACATTGAAAACAGCGACATTTAACACAGCAGAACTAGATAGATAAATAGAAAAGATACGGATGTTTTACATGTTAACGATAGTCTGGCTATTCTCTCTAAATGGTTTGAAGTTAATAATCTTTTACTTAATGCGAACAAAACCAAATGATTAAATTTCCATTACCAAATGTACCCCGTAGGTCTAAATCTGAAACTTGACGACAAGAAATTAGATGCTATTACGGAATCTGTATTTCTAGGAATTACTTTAGACTCAAAATTACAATGGGGCGCACATATTAGAGCTCTTTCAGGTAGATTAAGTTCGGCTGCTTATGCAGTAAGAAAAATAAGGCTGTTGACAGATGTAGCCACAGCTAGGTTAATATACTTTGCTTGTTTCCATAGTATAATGTCTTATGGTGTTCTGCTGTGGAGATCGGCAGCTGATGTGGATTCGATTTTCATCTTACAAAAGAGTCTGGTACTAGCTGACAGGCTTATGCCTGTCCACATATACTTCTCCCATATCCACTGTAACTTGAAAACATTGTAAAAGAATTATTTTTTTTAAAAGAGTAATCGTGGAGTTTCTTGCCGGCTCTTCTCCATAGGAAACGACCATTTGGAACCGTGCACCTAGCTTCTGACGTTTCATAAGTACCCATGTTGGTTCATGTGAAATAAAAATATTTTTAATTTGAATTTGACCACGTCTTTTTTTAGAATTAAGTAAGTTAATTTACAATCTGTGCATCGCTTTTCTAAAGGAAATTGAAGTAGTCTCTTCTACCTACAAATGCCTTCAATAGTTCACACTAAACATACTGGTTAATTGATTAGATTTTATTATCATCAACCGACGAAAACTTATAAATCTTTCAACTGGCAGTTTCTGAGATACCCAAATCTGTAACTGAACTTATTGTACGGTTCCTATTATGTCTAAATATTGAAACCATTTACATCTCTGTCAGATCTTAAAACCGTTACCTTTAAGATACATCATAAGTAGGTACTAAAGGTGTATGTGGCTAAAGGTTACATTACACAATGACTGCTCAAGGAACAATATACAGTTTAGACCCTCGTCTCAGCTGGTACAGGTATCCGTAAATCAAAGTGAAAAAATAAATAGTCCAAGCACGGGGTTACCTGTCTTAATCCCGAATTTTAATATTCCGAATATCATAATTCCGAAAACGTTTGGAAATTTTTTCATAATCCCGTTTTTTAAATTCCGAAGTTTTGTTTGCCATATAATCGCAACTTCGAATTTCATTTGCCCATTTATTCATTTGTACGACGTTTTAAAATCCAGACGAATGAGTTCCAGACACACCAGATTTGTAAAACACAAATTTTTGAAATACAGTTAATTGATATCCAAACAAACAATATCCAGATGACCGTAATCCATATGCACGAAAGACTTAACTTTCAGAGACGAACTTAAGTGTATTCTAGCACTTCGTTTCTTATCAGCTAATGAAATTCCATATTATTTCCATTAACTAATGGAAAAATAACAAGGTACTTTAACCTATAAGGTCAACTTTAACCTATCTGTAATAGGCAAGTAAAACAATAGCGAATCGAGGGGTTGCAGTTCTTTTTTTTTTTTTTTTTGTTCTGGGGTGGAAAATCCTCATGGATGTCCGCCGCCCTGGGGCGGGCGACGGGGTCTGTCAGACTCCTACTGACTAAAAACCACCCGAGTGTTCCATCCCACACCATGTGCCGGGGGTCACAGGAACGAACATTACTTTCCGCAACCCCCGACGGTGCCGGCCCGCCTCAGCGGGCCCCGTCTGGTCAGGGGGGGGGAGTGAGGTGTTCGACTCCCCCCGTGACGTCTAAGAGGGGCGCGCGTGGAACACTTCGCGCCGCCACCTCGGGTCCTGGTGTGTGGGGGGCGACAGACGTCCCCGAGTCTGTCGCCCCTGGACCCATTTAGGGGGGCTGGAAGAGGGCGTTGTCTGCCCTCCCCCGACGCCCGGTGCGCCTGCTGCGGGCCGGGTGAGCGGACGATATCTCCCTCTCCCTTTCCGCAGCCTCCTTCTGCGAGATGACTGTTTCGCAAAAGGACACCACCGCGTCCCAGGACTCTTCGCTGCCGACCATCGACTCGATCACGGCCGGCAGCGACAGGTCACTGCCTACTTCTGAGACGAGGCCACGGCGCGGCTCCTCCCAAGCGGCACACTCTGCCAGCGTATGCCGCGCCGTGTCCTCCCGGCAGTCGACGCAGTGGTGACACCGGGCGTCCGGCTCCCTGTTTATGCGACACAGGTACATACTTCCCGAAGCATCCATGCCCCGAGAGTACCTGTGTCGCCCGAAACGTCAGGGAGCCATGCCTTCTCCCGAGCCAGTCCGCCAGTACCGGCTGGATGGCCTCGATGGTGTTGAGGCCGGCAACCTAATCTAACCTAACCTAACCACTTTACTCAATTAAAGCTGTGACTAAAGCGCACTTGATGCACTTCGCCAACGATGGACGTAAAGCAAATGAAAATTGGCGAGATCTGACTACGTATAGTCAGGGAAATGTATTGTTTAGCAGATTTGACACACTACATTTTGTTATAACCACTTCGTGGATGAGAGTTAACGAGAATCAAGTCGAACGGCGTGTGTGAGCAGTCGACTGCTGCAGGCAGATGATTAGATGGTGTTCCATTGCATACGACAGATAAACAAACAATGACAATACAGGTACCTACACTGTTATAGTGCAGCAAGCTTGTTTGGCCCGGTGGCAGTGTAGCTAGTGGTGAACAAAACATCAACAAGCGAAAGAAAGAAGTTGAAGATGAAGAAGAGAAGATGTTTATACGAATAATTATTGATCGTTACGAGATAAACCGTAGTTCGAGTAGTCTAGCCCTTCACAGAATACTCGGCTACATATCAAGGTGTACATTTCCAGTACAAGACATATTATTATAACCAATGCAAGGTCAGCATATACTGCAAATGTATGTGTACGAGTAGCTTGATATTTAGCCGTGTGTACAGTCTAGACGGGAAGTTGACGATTTGGTGTTGGCCTCTGTTCATTCAAATAATTATATAAATAGGTAAGTACTCACTGTATTCGTTTTTTGATGAGGGAATCTGATATATCTTGGTCTTTAAATCCGTTGGAATACGCTGTGTCCACACTCTGCTACGAATATAAGTATTGAGATCAAATTGATAATATCTCATTTCAAATTTTGTTTTTCCTCTCACCGTTGGTATAATCCCAATTAATGAATCTGTAAATTTTGATTCAGAGCAATTAAAATTCCTCAGTGCAGCCTTCGGAATGGGTAAATAACAATAATCAGTAAACTTAAACTTCTACATACTAAATTTAATTTAATACTTTGACAATCTGCGACTCCCACATTACCCTTAAACTTAGGGGGAATATATATAAAACTAATACTTTGACTTGTTTTGACAAAATTTTATACCCACAATATTGTATACAATATTGCTACAGAAAAATATTGTAATAGTATACGTATTAAAATAAATCGAACAGATTACATTTGACTCCGTCATGTTAATTTGTCTTTCTGTGATGTGTCTTTTACTTATACCTTTAGAGTTACCATTTTTATCATAATTTCGGGTTTGAGTTTTTGACATTTATTCTTATTTAAATTATTTTTTGTTTCGGGAAAATTCAATAATATCATATTGGGTTTCAGGTACACACGCGCTTTTCCAGCATTGATTGCATAACTGCTTACCATCAGGCTGGATCGCGGTCATTCAGAAAGTACTCCATAAGAACTTTAGTTATATACCAAACACGATATAACAATATAAAAAAAAGGTAAGTAACACTTCACATTCGCTACAATCCGCCATGTTTTATAGGACGTTATACATATACCCTATAACCCCGGAAAAACATGACGCTCTCCGCGAAGATACAGACCTTCATTGTAGCCTTGATACCACTGATGTACTAGTGTACCGTTTGGTATCCCCATTTCTAAAGATTCACACGCTAAAACTCCAGGTTTGATTGTGCAATTAATGTCTGAAACAGATCGCATTGAATATTCATTACACAGTGTACACACAGTCACAGGCTAGTACTAGGCTAACTAATGAGTACTGACCCTGTTAGCGGGAAACTAGTAGTTAACTACACACGCCTAGATGACTCGATGACCCGGCACAGTGTTTACGCAATGACCTGCTGATTCGTGAAAGTAATAACTAACAAGATATCAAATGATCCAGTGGTAAAATAGAATGGAATATAATCCAGTGGTATTTTATACTTGAAAGACAATAACTGTGCTACATAAAGCTAAATCAAGTGTGAAATGGCGGACTGCTGGGTGTTTCGCCCTACCAGTATGACGTCTGTTTTTGAAGCTCGGTGAGCTATCTTCACGGCCGGTTCGTTACGAAGTTATACAAGGTACGACTGGACAGCATCTATAATTCATTTATATAATATTTGTAAAAAGATATTTAATACACTTACATGCATCCTCTGATTTATGATCATAGACATAACAGGTTTCTTCAAAACCGCGACGATTAATTTTACCTATTGAAACATACAAAATCATTAAATAGGTTGTCCTCCTTACCACCACACGTTCACCACAGGTTTTGTAACACGACACAGAAATAACTTCATACAAACGCGCAATGATTGATGCGGTCAAGCACTAGTTTATAACATTAAAAAACAAAAAAAAATGATTGGTACTGTAGCGGTATCTACAACGCCACATGCGAACAACGCGCATAGTGACGTCACGCAGATCCTGCATCTCGCAAGCAGAGTTTACCGCGCAACTAGCACATACAACTTCCCAACATCAACCGTTGAGCAAGTGTCCGCCAGACACAACGTATGGTCGGAGGATCCTCGTTTTTAGGGTTCCGTAGTCAACTAGGAACCCTTATAGTTTCGCCATGTCTGTCTGTCTGTCTGTCTGTCTGTCTGTCTGTCTGTCTGTCTGTCTGTCTGTCCGTCCGCGAATAATCTCAGAGACCGTTTGCACTAGAAAGCTGAAATTTAGTACCAATACGTACATCAATTACGCCGACAAAGTGCAAAAATAAAAAGTGGAAAAAAATGTTTTATTAGGGTACCCCCCCTACACGT
>VKGM01003964.1:0-14060 GCA_007844875.1 Busseola fusca | reverse complement strand
ACCAGCACCCTAATTACGTAACACATTGTTAATCGGAATCTGCATCATTTTGAAGCAAATTTCTAAACCATTGCTTCATAAGTTCGAAACATTTATCTGCACAACACGTAAATAACGCAATGAATGTTCAATCGATACCAACTAGTCTCAATCATTTGCCGAAAATGTGTTCGCCGATTAGGCTGCAGATCAAGAACAACAGAAATCACATGTTGTTTGTATCTTGCATATATTAGAGCCCTAAATCACTATGAGCACTCAATGACTCCATTCCGTTTCGAAGAAACCATGTAAATTTTTTAGCTAAACAATGGCCCCGATTCCCTTTTTCACAAACTAAACTAAATTTAAGTTTAGTGCAACTTTTTCTTTCTATTTCATTTAGAAAAAGACAGAAGAGAAAATATTAGTTTAGTCCTGTCAAATTAAGATATTCCATAGACAGTTTAGACGTGATTGCGATGGCGTCTAAAAATACGTAAATTTACATCAGGCGCTGACTAATTTGACAGGACCAAACTAATTTCTATATTCTGTCCTTTTCTTAATGAAATAGAAAGAATGAGATGCATTGTACTTAAATTTAGTTTAGTCTGTGAACAAGGGAATCGGCGCCAATGACGTGGTTCACGTATCGCTGAAATTTTGCATTCATTTCGCGCAGTGTCGTTCATATTATGTCGTAGGGAATACTGTGTTGCCACATTATGAATTAAAATAAAAAAATAATCAGGTTTCCTGAGTTAGTCAATAAAACATTATAGTATAATTATTTCAAATCAATGTACAGCTGAAGTGGAAAAATGACTTATTGATATAATTTTTTTCTGAGATCTTAGATTATAAAATTAACAGACAAACCTGTGTATTCCTCTGTTCAGACCTAATGGTCTCTTCAACAAGTTTCAAAGCATCTCTTCTCCTCTCTTCTTTTTCTTTTCTAGCTTCTACTTCTTCCTTCTTTTGCGCCTTTACTTTCCTCTCTCTTTCTTGCACGGTCATTCTGTCTGATGCTCTTACAAAAACGGGCTTTATGCGTGGACCTAGGAAAATCAAGAATGTTCGTAAAATAAAGTTACCTGTTAAAAAAATTGGGGTACTCCTGTCATGAACAAAACTCCTAACGCGATACTCGCATAATGCCTTGATGATTAATGAAAATTTCCAGATCCGCATTTTTTATTTACATTTTAACAACACTATCAGCTACTTATTAATAAAATAAACTTATTGATTGATAAGAATTTGCAAAGAAGACAACACTTTTAAGGGCACTGTTGCATAAAAACAGACTGCTGCAAATTATTTTGCAGCAGTCTTTGATGATTTTATGGGAAATTGCCATAAAATCATGAAATAAATATTAATTTCCTATTATAAATTTACCTGTGTCTTCTTCACTGTCCGTGTATTCAGTGTCTGATGAGCCACTCTCTTCTTTATCACCATCCACCATTTCTTCATCATCATCTCTACCAAGAACTTCTTTCTCTGCTTCTCTAAAAAGTCAAATGAACACTATTATGTATACACAAAGTAAAAGAATTGGATTGATAATAATCCCATAGCTAGAAATTGCAAATTGCAAGTGAGTAAAACTTTAGCAATCATTAATATTTCCTCATATTTCTATAAGCTTACAAGACAATTCAAACTAGGAAGAAGCTCCCTTAACCGAACCGCGCGCCCGTTCTCATTTCTTAGACGCTTAGCTGCACGCGAAACTTTGCTGTGTCTTATTTTAGAGACGCAAGATATCCTACACAATTTTTTTTAATCTGTGGCGCCATAGACAGTTTTATGAACTTACTTTTGCCATACCAAACGTTCAGGTTGGCAACATTTAGAAAAGAAAAATGATAAGCGAAAACCATACAGTAAAAAATAAGTCGCGTGCGCTTCGGTTAAGGGTGCATCATGTTTATTGATTGTAGTTTTCATGTTTGACATCAATACTCTTATTTTGTAATACTACCTTATGCCCCAGAACAAAAAGTGGTAGCCACTTTTTGTTCTGATCAACATCCATGTGGGCTTGTACTTTTTGTCCTGGTAGCACATTCCCAAGATAAAAAAAGAAAGAGATAGATGACCTCCTGGGGAAGGATATAAACCTATGTCCTTCCCCAGAGTGCCATCTGGCCAGGATGCCAAATATTATTGAAATCCGTTGAGTGGTTTAGGCACAAAAAGGTAACATAGAGAGTTAATTTTAAATTTATAATATTAGTATGGATTGAATATTATACCTGGCAGAAAGTTTAGCTTTGAGAGCCTGTCGGCGCCTTTCAATCTCTTCTTCATCAAGCTCATCTTCACTCTCAGAACTGTCTCTCACATCCTCAACACTACTCTCTACTTCTTCTTCTGGTTCAGCATCAATAATCTCTGGCTTATGTTCTGCACGTCTTGGTGGAGACTGCGCAGCTTGTCGTAAACGACGTAAACGCGGATCATCAACCTTGTAAAATGAAATGAAGACTTTTGGTATAATATTTATTCTTGATACAATATTTGAGTATATAATTACATGATTTTTTTTAAATCAAACAAAACCTCATTTTTATACACTTACTTCTTTCTCGGAATCACTGTGGTGTTCTTCTTTCTTGCTGATAATTTGTGGTAAGGCCTGCTGCCTACGGTCTGGTTTCTGTTGCTCTATAAAGTCCTCAGTATCCGATTCCTCCGTTGATGACGCACCTTGAGCGTAATCTGGCTTTTTACCCGATATGTACCTCTGAACCTTCACCTTTTGCATAGAAATCTCCCCTGTGAACGAAAAAACATTTCAATATGCATACAAAGAGAATTGACACGTTAAGAGTCACACTGTTTTAATTTGGTTTATTCCTGAACAATTATCGGTAAACATGAACAAGGATTAGCACAGAACTTACCTTTTTCATTTCGAATGGGAACAGCACCTGCTGTACTCTGTATCCCAATGGGTTGGGCTGGAAGAACATTCATATTGACGAACTTTTCAGTGTACAAAGCAATATTATTAGGTAGTTATGTGATAACAAAATCAGTCAAGCAGTAAGTAAAGCCGTAAAAATAACTTTAACACAAGTAAAGAAAATGTTTGGGTTATATATATAGGAAACAAAACTGCGAATATGAATAGATCGACATAATAATTTCGAGTTTACATGACACTGAGACTGATCACTGACAGTGACAGATATCACAGATATAAACAACCTCAGTACTCGTAGAATTTGAAAGATCTACCATAGACACTATATAGTTGGTGTCACACAGACTTTTGTGATTTTGTCTAATCTCAATACGCAATAGAATGGCTTCTCGAGCACGTTTCCGTGAATCCACCGCATATCCACCGTAGTTGTTTCATTTATCTAAATGAAATAACTCGTTTTGTAAACTATGGAAAAGTTTTGTAATCGCGAGAAAAGGCTTGCTGCTGCTGACCTCAATTTGCTGATGACGACAAATGGTTAATGCTGTCATGCTATTGTCGGTCCTAAATAACGCACATTGGATAATACTAAAGTTGTTTTACTTTAGTTAGGAACGCTAGATTCAGTATGAACTAAGGTCAATCCACACCTATTATATTATTATACTTTTTGGTCTACACACACCCACATATTATTAGTGTTACAGATATTCTATCTCAAGATTATCTCTAAACTCATACAAATTGCAGACTCCCATATAATTTTACAGTCATACGAATGGCCAAAGGGTAAAACAATATAACGAATGGCTGTCATACTTGGCTTAGATGGTAGTCGAAGTCACAGACTACATTATAATATTACAATTATCTTATATATAAAATTCTCGCGTCACAATATTAGTTGCCATACTCCTCCGAAACGGCTTGACCAATTTGTATGAAATTTTGTGTGCATGTCGGGTAGGTCTGAGAATCAGCCAACATCTATTTTTTTTTTTTGTGGCATAACAACGTTTGCCCGGTCAGCTAGTATTATGTAGTAAGTCGAAGTCAACCATATTGTTATACAATTTTTTTTATAAACTTGTGATTGACTGCGATCCCGATGGTAAGCAGTGATGAAATCGTTGATGGTAAAGCGCACTAGTTTAGGTATTATGAGCCTATTCACTGTAGCCTTGAAGACACATAAATTGTAATCAGACGGGAAGACTGCCGCAGACAAATTGTTCCAATCCTTCGATGTACGCGGTATAAAAGACGAGGCGAAACGCTTCGTCCGGATCGTAGTGGTGTCAACAACGTAAGGGTGGTAATACTCGCTGTGTAACGGGTCATCTGATGATGGAAGGGGGTGATGGCGGAATTAAGCCATGTAATTCCCGCGCACACCCTCCAAAATGCATCCTATAGAATATCGAAAAGCTGGCTACCCTACGCCTGTGCTTCAGACTTTGGAGATAGCCTCTCCACTGAGTCCAAAGCTGCTGTAGGATCGGCACGACTACCCTTTTGAGCACGGGTTGCAAGTTGGCTAGCTTCCAGGACTTGGGCATTAAACCAGTTCCAAATGAGAAAAATACACTATTGTGTAATACACAAATTGAGTCGACCTATCAAAACCACAAATCAATCATATAATTTCGTATCGGGTGTAGTGTCGTATGTAGTAGTATCAGTATCAGCAATCATTTGTGATGTCCATAAACGGAGAAAGAAAAAAAATTGTTTAGTAATTGATTCATTCATTTCATTCATAATTTCATTCATTTATCTCTATCACTTGACTGATATGTGTTATCTTTCTTTTTTTCTCTAATGTCAACAAATTCACATTATCAGTAACGCTACGAGTATTAAAGTGGCAACTTCTGATAAGAGGTATCAGTAACAAACAGAATATAGCGATAGCGCCATTCAAAGTAGGTAGTACTTTGAAGAAATTTTAATATTTTACAACTATTATTGAGTTTCTACAATGGCAGCTTCATCAGAACTCCCAAGCTTGGATTTACTTATATCAAAGACCTTATCAGGTAGCGAATTACAAGAATACAACAGAATTCACTACGGAAGAACGGATCACCATGAACTAAATGTAAAGAAAAGTAGCCAGGAATGCTTTGACGTTGCATCCTACGATTTCCCTACCAAGACGGAAGAAACGAGAAGTCCACGAATAGTGAGAGTCGGAATTATTCAAAATTCTATTGCCACGACCACTGATAGACCAGTACCCGAACAGAGACAAGCTATTTTTGATAAAGTGCGCAAAATCATAGAAACAGCTGGAGAGGAAGGTGTCAATGTTCTCTGTTTGCAAGAAGCTTGGAGCATGCCTTTTGCTTTTTGCACTAGAGAGAAACAACCTTGGTGTGAATTTGCAGAATCTGTAGAAAATGGGCCCAGCACTATGTTCTTGAAGGATTTTGCAAACAAATATGGAATGGTTATAGTATCACCCATTTTAGAAAGAGATACAGTTCATGGCGACACCATTTGGAATACTGCTGTAGTCATCAATGAGGCAGGCAAGGTCATTGGCAAACATCGAAAGAATCACATACCCCGGGTTGGAGATTTCAATGAGTCAACATATTACTTTGAAGGGAACACCGGCCACCCTGTCTTTGATACAAAGTATGGCAAGATAGCCATCAACATTTGTTATGGCCGTCATCACCCATTGAACTGGCTTATGTTTGGAGTCAATGGAGCTGAAATTGTATTTAACCCTTCAGCTACTGTTGCAGGGCTCAGTGAGCATTTGTGGGGTGTTGAAGCCAGAAATGCTGCTATAGCTAATAGCTACTTCTCTTGTGCTATAAATAGAGTTGGAACTGAATCATTCCCTAATGAATTTACTTCCGGAGATGGGAAACCAGCACACAATGAGTTTGGACACTTCTATGGCTCAAGCTATGTGACTGCTCCAGATGGCGCTAGAACTCCATCCTTGTCTAGAGTGAAAGATGGCTTACTGGTAGCACAGATTGATCTAAATTTATGTCGGCAAATTAAGGATAAATGGGGCTTCACAATGACCCAGCGTCTTGATTTATATGCTGAAAGTCTCAACAAGGCTATCAAGCATGATTTTATACCTCAAATTATTCAATAATATATATATTTTATATTGTGTGCCATGTGCATAATTAATTATTAAAAAGATATATTTACAACTTAAAAAAATAAAAATATACATAATATGTATATTTACTATGATATTGTTCATACTATTTTTGTTGTCTATTTTTATCTACTATAGGTACAATTTTGTGATATAAAACTGTTCTCAAATTATTTTGTTATAAATAACACATGGTCTAAGGTAAACTTTAAAAATCATTGTGAAACAAGGTTTTTTTTATACAATACATATAATTATTTTTGTTAATTATAAAACTTCTATGATAAAAATGTGTTTTATTTAAGATCTGAAATAAAACAACAATTTATAAAACCATTGTGTATCAATGAGAATAATACAGAAGTGAGCTATACATAAATATAGGGGTTAGAATGGGGTACATTCATGTAATACCTCATGCAACCAATCACAAATATTTGAGCACATCACTAATATTTTTTACTTAATCCTTGAGAATGCAACTGAAATTCACTGACAAGAAATTTCAAAAGTTAAAAAAAAAAAATACTGAACTAGAATGAACTAATCATTCTTGTTCAGTATTTTTTTTTATTGAAAATTTCTTACAAATTATACCTAAAGCCTTAGGTACAATTTGTAAAAATTGTTCAAGGTATAATGTACCACTGTAATTTTTGTTCTATCTACTTATAAAAGCACAACAATAACAAGGTTCAGCATCAGCACCAGATTACAGCTGACAATGTTCAAAAATATATTACAACATAAAAAAGGGCTATTACTGTATGTACCCCAAATCCATGACTGTATAATTAGTTTATCACTAAGCACTAATACTCTATGCAGTCTTTGCACGGATGGCAGCACGCTTCCCAGTCACAGCCTGGAAACCAGACTTGATGCTGGCCACAGAGCAACGGGATCCACAGGTTTCACACTGAAGGAAGAATAATCGAGTATCCTTCTGGAGGATGGTGTCAGGGGAGCGGCATGTATGACATGTAACATATTCCTTGATATACCGACGAAGGACATTCTCTATCTGTTTCTCTTGGAAACGGCCTTTAATAATGAGTTGACTGTTACCATCCACAGACCCACTCGTACCCAACTCAGCCAATAAAAAGTCTAGTAAATGTTTAGGCTGCCGATGGAGAGTTTTACAGATCTCTGTGAAATTGGCAAAGGATGTTTTCTTAGTACCAATTCTGACAACTTGCGGACGTCTCATAATGAATTTCTGTTTTTTGCCAGAAACCATGCTAGGGTTCTTCTCACGCATGATGTCGAACACTCGCTCTCGTAGCTCGTCGTATGTGTAATCTCGGTCTGTGCCACTCCACAAATCACCACTCACTTCTTCTACATTTTCTTGATCTTCTCCCTTAATATCATCTTCAAGGACAAGCTCTTCAATGTTTTTCTTCTTCTTCTTCTTTTTAGTTTTTGAGAAGTCAATATCTAGGTCCAAATCGTCAATAACTTCATCCTCCTGTTGTTCCGGCTCTTCGGCCGGGGGTGTTTCCGGTAAAGTGCTTTCGTGTTCTTCCATATTGAATACTCCCTTCTTCTTCTTCTTCTTTTTCTTGCCAAAATTGTCCAAATCGAGGTTATCATCCTCAAGCAAGTCGACGTCACCCATCCCAGCGGGCGCCTCCATGCTCGTGCTCTCACCTTGTTCGCCTGCGAGAGCCGCGTCTATGTCGAAACCGGTCTTCTTTTTCTTCTTCTTCTTTAAAGACGGGTCAAATACCATATCGTCGTCCATGATTACGTATCAAATTAATCGCTATATAACGTTAAATGTTTAAGCTAATGGTTAGAATTAAAGACAATTTGGCAGGTGGCTATCAGGCCGTGGCTAAATTCAAAACGTTGCATCAGCTTAATGCAGTGTTGCCAACCCCAGCATCTAAGAGTATAACCATATAGAGCTAAACTATAGTATTATGCCAAAAAATCGCCTCGTCTTTTATACCGCGTACATCCAAGGACTGGAATTTGCCTGCGGTGATCTTCCCGTCTGATTTCAATTTAAGTGTCTTCAAGGCTAGAGTGAATAGGCTAATAATAAACTACTGCGCTTTACTATCAATGATTGCATCACTGCTTACAATCAGGCGGGATCGCGGTGAAGCACTTGTTTATAACAATAAAAAAAGAAAGAAAACTGTAAATATCAAATAAAAAAACAGTCAATCTAGAGCTTTATCTTTACATTATTTAATTAATGGTGGTAATAAATAGAATTATAGTCAGGGAATAATAGAGAGGGAATTAGAAACAAGAAAAATTAGGTGATTATCAAAGTAATCAAATTAGATATCAAAAGTTATAGAGATATAATATGCCAAATTAAATTTGTAATATTCGAAAACTAGTATTGCAAAACTTCAGGAAATGTGACTAGCGATGTTTTAGGAAGCTTAATTATAACAGCTTAAAAATGTCCATCCATAACAATGAACCAGTTGATCAGCTACTGATGATACATGTTAGTATTACTAGCTGCTATCTCAATTTCAATCTGTAAATCTTTTTTATTTTCCGTTTCATCTTCATTCTCGAAATCGCACAGTGGGTAACATTGGAAACATCGCAGAGGCATTGCCTTATGACAAAAACTGTAGATATCGAGGCCTAAACTAAAAACTGAGAGATTTCCAATAAAATTGTATATCTACAGTTAAAACTATAGGGCTGGCTACACTGGCTTAGATCTATGCACAGATTACATTATAGCATATAGTCTATGACTATTTCGTCTAGGAACTTGACGCTCCGTAATATGAAAATAAAAATCTTTACTAGAATATTATTTATTTGAGATGTTGTTGTTTCATAAAACAACGAATATAATAATAATACTTACTATTCGTATGAGTTCTCATCATAGACGTATTATGATACGTCCATGGTTGTCATCCATATGTTATTGGCTAAGGTAAAGTATATAAAGTCACAAATTCAGACTCACACGAGACCTGTTAAATAGTAACGACCTCTATAGGTCAACTATGAGATGCCATTCACAAAAAAAAAAAACTCACGCGAGACATTTTGACATTTTGATTACAGAACGAAACATAACCTCAAAATAAATAATTTCCGAAGTGATCCTCCAGCTGTATTTATATTGTTATACTCTTTTAGCTGTATTAAAGATGTATCTAAACAGAGTTCAGAGAACGTTTCCTAAATTAAAAAAGTTAATAACAAGACCACTGTCCCAAGTAGCATTGTCTGAACAAAATGAATACACTGAAACACCAGAATATCCACCAATTCTGGATATGTCACTGCAGGGCAGAAAGTTACGAGAAAGACAAACTCTTCATCAGAAAATTAAGGAAATAAATACCGTGGAAGAGAAACAAATAGCCTTAAATATACCTCGTTATTACGGCTGGAAATGTGTTATGTTCAACGAAGATAAAGTTCCGTACAATGCTATGCCCCTAGTGCAGTATTATACAAGAAGTCATTTCATTCCTGTTAATAAACTCCCTGAATACTATAATGAAACAAGCGCGGCCGCAGACGCTGTTGTTCAGGAAATTAAGAGCCTTATTGAAGAAGCTATTCTTATAGAAAATGATGGAGTGGAGTAAGTAATAATAATGTTAAATAAACTATTTTATAGTACCTAAAAGCTTCAGTGTTATGACATGAACATTATGCTTGTATTATACAAAAGGGTGGCAGAAGTTATTATATACTAAGTCAACCAGAGTACTCGCATAAATAGATGTAAATGGTTATCCATTGCTTGAATAATTTTATCACCCATTAAGTAAATCATTGTCTTATGTATTTCTGCTATCATCTTAAAGAATGCTCTTGTATTTACATTTAAAATAAGCGTAATTAATCTAGTTACCCAAAAAACTCTAATAATGTATTTTTTTCCAGTCGAATGTATCCAACAAATAATGAAAAGCCAGAAATTTCTCAAAAAGAAGATGCTTTTGCTAAATGTATAGTGAGACAGATAAACAGAATCATTACAAACAACTTGACTGACAAAGTGGAACATGTGTTGACTTCCCAAGTAAGTACCTATACATATAGTTCATCATTCTACGCAAAATACGCGCATTGTCATGGAGTTGTGGACACCAGCCCGTTTTACCTATTCCCTATTAGTTGATCTTTGTTCCCACCTATACACAAAATACGCGCATAGTCGTGGAGTTGCGGACACTAGCCCGTTTTACCTATTAGTTCATCATTCTGCTGCCTTTATCACAATTTATATGGGGTTGATGCAACATGTCCTTTTCTTCAGAGAGAGAGCAGTAGTGGGCCAGTGGTAACGCCGCGACTAACAAGCTGTAGGTTGTAGGTTCGAACCCAGACTGGCGCTTTATTTTGTGTAAATTATTACATCGCCACTACTCTCTAAACGGTGAGGAAACTGGTATGTCCTAGAACCGTACGCAAAATACGCGCATTGTCGTGGAGTTACGGACATAAGTAATATGGGCTGTATTACCTATGTCCTAGAACCAACAAAATTCAAAGGCTTGTGACATTTACAGGGCCCACGTGGTGGAGTAAAGTCCTGCTCATGGAGAGGAAGCATGTGTACCAGCAGTGAGAACATTATAGGCTGGTTATGTGTGTGTGTTATGTGTCCTTTTCTTCCATACTAGTACTTTTCATGCCAGAAGTCATTTCCTTTCTAGCTATTATCATCATTCAAACAGTTTTTTATTGTTTCTTCACCCTACTCATCACTATCGCCACCCTCATTCATATTGCGCGAGAGGGAGAGGTGGTCGCAGCGCCCTCTCGCCCCTAGCCGCCGCAGGAGACGCCCTGGTCGTCGGGAGATGGCACCAAACTCCCAGCCACCGTAGGCGCGGGCCTGCGGGCGGCGAGCGATGGGAGCTCGCCGCCGGTAAGGACCAGGCCCGGTTCGACGGCGCGTCGTCTTCCGCGCGCGCCTCAAAGAGATGCAGTCAGCATAGTGCAGGGTCCGTAAGGACCGATGCCTGCCCCAGGGCCGTGGAGCCTAACAAAGAGTAACCGGGGTCCCTGGGGTGCATAGGCAGGTGAAGGAAAGGGGTGGTTTTAGTCAGTAAAAGTCTGACACGCCCTTCCGCTCCGCCCAGAGCGGGAGAGGTCATTTGATGATTTCCAACCCCCAAAAAAAAACTTACTGTGAACGTTCTTCAAATTCCGAGAATTGCTCTTCTGATATTCTTGTTCATGTCACTGACAGGACTATAATTAGATCCTGTTGGCCAAAACTCCGCTTTCAGTCACTTTAGCTGTATGTTTTGGGACACAGAGGGCAGGACAAGAGATGGCGCAAGGTGATGTTGATAGTGAGGTTAGGAGCACTGTACTCGCAACTGGTACTCCCGCATGACCATGTGTGAATGTGGACGAAGCAAAGAGAGTATGTGAGGACCAAGTGTCATTCTGTTGTTTCCGTTTGGCGTAAATGCGTGAGCCTATTGTATTTGAAAATCAAATAAATTACTAATCCCAGTAGTAATAAGGGTCCTTTTAGCCTGCCTGAACATAAATATGTGTTTATTTAACCCTCGAACACCCTCGCAGCTCTGCGGAGTAATACCGTTTGGAGAGCTTAGTTTGTCCAACATCACGAGTCACAACTCTGATGTCATAAAACCCTCCGTTCAAGTGACACTCAAGCAGATTTTATTGCCATCGGTGTTACCCCGTGGCCGCGAATTGTACGTTCAAGCGACACGCGTCTTGCGACTGCGACTATGTGGAGAATAAAAATGAAACAAGTTAGCATTAACAGTCAATAATGCGTCCACTACTGGGACACAGGGTTTCTCTCTGGGAGTGAGCCTTAACGCACCACGCAGACCTAGCCTGAGTTGGTAGATGTCACACACCTAACTTTGAATTTTCCTTACGATGTTTTCGTGCATCGTTTTGGGAGCAGTGCGTGGTGATGCCATAATACAAAGTATCCTGTCTGGGTTTAAGTCACGACCATTTCCACGGGGTCGTTACTGCTCACAATTAAAGAAGTTGCTCAAGCCGATATCAGAAATAATGCTATTCAGCTGAATCCGGTTAGACTGGAAGCCGACCCCAACATAGTTTGGAAAAGGCTAGGCAAATGATGCTTAAGCTGATATCAGACGCTTTACTCGAGAGAATGTTTACCTTGAAAAGAATTGATGATGAATGACTCTTTTTTGCTTCATTCCATGATTTGTACGACACTGACAAACTTATATAAGAATGAACGTTCTTCCGAAGAACATGTCGAACTCCCATGTCGCACCTACTCCAGTTCTAGTTGGTAGTTCTGCACTTGAAGTTATTGACGAGTATACATATACACCTGGGTCAGACAGTCCAACTAGGTAGGTCCAACTTTGAAAAAGAGGTGTCTCGTCGAATCCAGTTCGGCTGGGAAGCTACGCTATTTCTTCTCGTCATCCAAGATACCACAGTGTCTCAAGACTAAGGTCTATGACAAGTGTGTGTTGCCAGTGATGACACATGGGACTGAAACGTAGTCGCTCTCAATGGGCCTCATGCAAAGGCTCAACGTCACATAAAAGGCGATGGAAAGAGCTATGCTTGGAATTTCTCTGCGCGATCGAATTAAAAATGAGGAGATCCGTAGAAAAACCAGTCACCGACATAGCTTATAGAGTCGCTAAATTTAAGTGCAGTGGGCGGGGCACGTAGAACCGATGGCCGATGGGGCAATAAGGTTCTGGAGTGGCGGCAACATCCCGGAAGACGCAGCGTAGGGAGGCCCACAACAAGGTGGACCGACGACCTGGTGAAGGTCGAGGGAAACTAATGGATGCGGGCAGCGCAGGACTGATAATTGTGGAAAGCCTTGGGCCGCCTTTGTCCAGCAGTGGACTTCTATAGGATGAGAAGAAGATCGTTCATCATTTCATATTTAGATCATTCGGAATTCGATAAGCGAATGAAAGTTACCGATTGCCGAAATCGAACATCGTTGGATCGGTTCACTAAAGAATTTATTTTATGCTTTGTGTTTGGACGAATGACAAGCAAAAGTGAACAAAAACTGAAGCGTCTGCTGTGGCTTTCGACCATGCCACGAATCCAACGCGACGCAACTTGGACGCGACAAACGGTAATAGTTAAGGCGCGTGTGTCGTGTCGCCCGTGGTTGTGAACGCCCCATAAGCGTAGTATTTGTATAAGTGCACTGTTGGGATGATTCGACCCTTAGTTGCTGGCGGGTTTTTTATTGATTTTCGGATATCGGTCAGTGTTATTATAATATTTTTGTCTGATAAGAACTGAGGGCGGACAAAAACAGTATTGTTTGTATTCCAAATAATAGTTTATGGAAGACACAAAAGGTGTGACCGTCATCTTTATTATTATTATTTTCGGATAAATTTGAATGCTTAAAACCAGTATTTCAAGGGTCCAGTTGCGATATACGAGGGACTAATCATTGCGGAATCTCTCCTAATTATTTGTTTTTAAAGTTAAAATATAAATATTTAAACCTCTACTTCTTTCCAGGTTTAAAGTAGTGTTTGTAGAATAACGCTACGGATTTCATTACTTACTTTTTACGTGTGCTTTGCAATATTATTACAAAACGTTGCCAGAAATTGTTTACTCTAATACTCACTTCAGTTATTATATACTTGCCTGTTTTCCGGGAAACTGAGAAGATTTATCGTACATAGTTAAAACGAAACAATCTAAATAGAAATGGCTCATTATTGAATCGTGGATCAGAAAAGCGAAGCGGGATTTAAGCTGAATATCTTATTTAACCTCTTCTTCGTAATAAAGATATGATATCCTTCAAAGTTAGATCAGTTTTCGATTGACTGCTATGTTTTATGATACAAACCCGATTCTGTGCTTCTACGACTACCAACCGACCAGTTTTTGCACCAAAGACAACCCCATTTTTATTATGTCTACGCAATCACTGTCCATTCCACAGAAATAAAAAAAAACAACATACAGTACATTCCAAGGTTGTCTGGAAGAGATCGCAAAAAGTGATAAGGC